>CAJNIZ010004247.1:26681-65827 GCA_905231905.1 Symbiodinium pilosum
AGAGGTCGTCTGCCATGTGGGCCTGGCGCCCCATCCAGGGCATGGCCAACATGAGCCCTCATTGCAAAAGGGAGAGGCACAGCACCGCGAGGCGCACTCAGCGGGTGAGCATCCCCAGGCGGCATGCGCGAAGCAAGAGGTGGCTGAGGTGGCTTCAAGTGAGCCAGAAGTTGGCCCAAAGTTGTCCTTGCGGGAGTCCGCTCAAGAGGAAGCCCAAAGGCCGCACGCATCGGCCAAGAGTTCGCGCTCCAAACCCAAAGCGAATCCATCAGCCACCGGCAATGAGAGCAGTGACAGGCCCACGTTGACTGAGCAAGTGTTGAAGCTTTACATTGCCAAGCATGGCGATACGCCAACAAAACCAGGTCAGCTGGTAGCCTTTGGCAGCCACAATGGCATGCCCGTCAGTTTCATAGACGCGCGAGATCTGCTTGTACGCCTGCCGCAAACCGGCAAGCTTGTGCTTTTCTAGGTAAGTTGCAGTGTCGCTGCGTCACCGACATGCGTGACGAAGGATCACGGGCCGTGAAAGCCACGGCCACGATGTCGTTCGCTTGTGCCTGCTTGCAGGATGAGTGAACGTGCGTTTCTGTTTGGCGCGGCAGCCTGAACCGCCAAACTAGCCGTCCCATTGGGCTACGGGCTGTGAAGATCACAGTCTTGCTGCCCCATTTTCTCCACACGCTCTTCGCCTGCCTTTGCCTCTAGTCCAACGACGCCTTGCAGCTTTGTCTCCTCGCAAATGAAGTGCAGCATTGTGGAGGAAGTTGCGATTCAGTAGATGGTAGTTTCCCAGAATTAGGGGGCCCCGCTATAGAACCCAATATACTATAAACCTTACTATGGGGAACCCCCCAGATGAATGTTGTTTTCTGACGTTCCCAGGTCCTGACCCACTTCTTCACGCCTGGGCTCGCGATCCATTGGGAGCAAGGCTTGGGCCTCACCATGTGCTGGGGGTGATAGGGTTTCTAGGGGTATATAGGGGATATATAGGTCCAATGGAAAATAATATGCAATATCAGGGTATCCCCACAACCCGAAAGCCCAAGCCCTAAGCCCCATTCCCCAATCCCTCAACCCCGAACCCCCAAAGCCCAAAGCCCCAACCCCAAACCCAGAACCCTTGATCTTTCAGGATTTCCGCGTTATTTATTTACAGTCGCCTGGCGAAGGCATTACGATGGTTCAGGCTTCAAGGCTGCAGGTGGTTTTTCCCTGAGGACAGAATACTGTGACGCTGGCGATCTCGTTGAAGTTTGTGAGACGAATGACCTATCAGTGTCCAGTATTTGCGAGATCCTTTGCGGTGTGATGTCTGCCCTGGCTTATCTACATCATGTTGGCATTGTACACCGCGATGTCAAGGCGGAGAATGTCGCTATCCACAAAGACCGAGCTGTGCTTTTGGACTTCGGCATCTCTGCTTGGCTCTCGGATGAAGCAGCCATGGCGCAGCATGTAGGTACCCTGGCTTACACAGCTCCGGAAATCATCAACAAGCAGCCGTACAACGAGATGGTGGACGTTTTTGCTGCAGGCATTCTTGCGCACTGGCTGTATTTTGGCATGTTTCCAGCACCACGCGATGTGTGCACCAATGATGCTGTGGACTTCCCAGAAAGGGCAGAATGTCCAAAGCAGGTTCCCGACTGGGTACAACAGCTGCTGGCAAGGATGCTGTCACAGCCTGCAAAGAGACCAGGTGCTCTGGAATGTTATTCCCTGCTCTACTGTAGTCTAAACGTCTAAAGTAGGCTGTCCGACAGTTTCATGGCAAGTCGGACAGCCTTGGCTTCAGTGGGTCTGGAGATTCCCCGTGACCTGGATGTCAAAGGAGGTGCTCCCCGACAGGAGGGCGGAAGAAACTTGCCCATACATTACCTGATATTAATTTTGCTGATGTGTTAGCAGTCTCACCATAGCAGCCGATCGGCCTCAAATGGGACAAGATCCCAGACGTTGACCGCCTCTGGTTTGAATCAGGCATCATCGGCAGCCCAAGAGCGCGCGCTTTGATGCATATTGTTTTTTCAGGGACTCTTGCTGCTTGCCGAAGGCATTCAACATGCCTCCCTGGATGTATGCATGCATGCCGCGCTATCATGGATGCCACGCTGGCATTCTTATGTTGATTTTCGGGCCATGTGCCTTTGAGCACAGCTGGCTTCTAGTCTGTCCAAACACAGAGCACTCTTTCTTCAGAGTGCGTGCTGAGATCTTAGGGCTTCTCGCCGACATTCCAAGGTGCAAGCTCTCGCGAGTGAATCTTGAAAAAGTCACTGCTTCGTTGCAGCTCTGGAGCTAATAGCTTGCAGCCTTATTTCTAAGCGTCTTGTTGTTGAGCCTGTCAAGACCTCAGCCCATGTGCTCTCAGTGCCGACACCTGTATACCACTTTGAGCGAGCTGTCGGCTGGCAGGTCGCTTACCAAGTGTCATGATTGCAAGAGCTGTGTTCTTCTGCTTGGGCTTGGATTGTTCCTTGGCTTGAGCATGCAATCTTACCCTAGGTCCAAGGGCTGTGCTGGTTCAACCCCGACGCCGCCAATGCTGTAGGCTTGCCCGCTAGGACAGATTGTTGCGAATTGGAACCTGGCTGCGATTTGATGATGTCTTGAGCTGTTTCCTGCCGTGGACTATCGTAGCATGAGGCGCGCTGACTGGAAAGAGGATAGCAAACAGGGACGCTAGGCAGTTTTGCTTGGATTTGAGGGCGAAGACTCTGATGCAGGCTGCGAGGGTTCCCACAAGAAGGACTCGCGGCCTTGAGTCACTAGGCAAAGCCCGCTGGTGGACTCGGCAGGTTTCCCAGCTTGCGAGTGTTGGGGTTCAAGCGTAGACAGGATCCCTTGTCTCTTCGTCGCAGACCGTTGTCAGGAAAATGCTTGCCAAGCCTTGCAGTCAAGATCCTGCTGAAGTGGGCTTGCTCGATTCGATAGTGCAGGGTACATAGCATGGGCTAAGCTCACTCTACGCCGGAATGTGCGTGTGGAACCCATTGCCAATTTTCTTGATGTGGGCTGATGCTATGTCAATGTACCCAGCTAGGTAGCTGGACTTGGACTTCTACATCACATCCCTGCTCGTGGTGCGCACCCGTTATGCCCAGGATGGTGCTCATGCTAGTCAGGCTTATGCGTGGCTCGAATTGGAGGTGTAGTATGAAGCTTAACATAGCATCAACTCGCAACAGCCTCAAGTCCTGAATCGCTCAGACAGCTTCAACCTTGTAGCCTTGACTCCGAGTCACATTCTGGAGCCTACCCAGTCATGCAGGCAACGTCCACATCCCACACTCCAACCTGATTTTTCTCAAGTGCCTTCGCAAGCACTGCCCGGTCTGATTGGTAATTAGGATGCTCCTGGGCGCCATGAGAGAAGGGCAAGGATTCTGATGGTCTTGGCTGAAAATGCAGGATCCTCAGCTACTTGCTCGTTCCCGCCTGTTAAGAGATGAGCTGAGTTGCTCCCCCAAGGTCAGTTTGTGTGTGCTTCGGCGCAGGACTGGCGCTGACTGCAGGTCAGGTCCCTGAAGCCATGCGAAAGACCCTGAGGAGAAGCGGCGGCTGTGAGGTTCCCATCACGTTTCCTGCGGTCCTCCTTTGCTCTGCAGGTGATTTGCAGAGAGTGAGAGAGAGAGACCCCCATTAAGAGTCATTCTGGGGCTACGAGGGGAACTGTAGCTTAGTATGCCCAACACGGGCTGGGCGGCGAAGCCCGGGGGGGGGGAAACCCTCCCTCCATAGCCTGAATGAAAGAAAGAAAGAAAGAAAGAGAGTTACATGCGACACCTTCGGGTGTCGCATAGCCCGTAGAAGAAGAAGAGGAGGAAGAAGAAGAGAGTTACATGATCTGGGCTGTAGTGTTCTTGTGCGTCTTCGTGTGCCAGGGTATGCTCAGTAACCGGGACCTGACTCAGTTTCGTGCTGTGACGGACATCCTGCTTGGGGCATTGCCCCAGCCCCTTCCTCGGGGGGGGTAGAGCAGTGAGAAGAAGAAGAGACAGAGAGAGAGGTCTGTAAAGTGGAAAGAGGGGGGTAGAGCAGTGAGAAGAAGAAGAAGAAGGTCTATAAAGTGTGGCGAGGTGCTTTTCTGAGTTTTCTGACAGGCGTGCTCACCGATTAGCACTTCGCTTCCCGACCGGCTTCAAGCGCAAGATGCTGATTGGGAAGCCTTCGGAATGCCAAACTATTCCAAGCTGCTGGGGAAGGCTTTCTGGCTGCAACTGCGAGACAGCTGGTCGAGTACTGGTAGGTCTTTAGATGTTTGTCTCCCCCACAAGGATCTTCTCGTTGGTCAGCATCACGTCCAAAACCATGGAGGCAAATACTCACCCAGCAGCCAGCAACTTGCTTTCTGTGAGACAGGTGCCGCACACTGTAGCCGTGACTTCCACGAATTCTGCCTCTTGAGCTGAGTTAACAATTTCGTGCGTCTTCTTGCGTCCCCACCAACCGCCACAAGGCAAGGAAGGCTATGATTATGTTTGTGACACGACGGAGCCCACCCTGCACTGGAGCAAGGACTGCTGTCATCCAAGCATTGTGCTGATTACAGCCAGCGTCTTTGAACCCATTCTACTGCCAGGATTGCGGCGTGATGTACTACCTTTCGCCAGCTGCTGGCACTGGCTGGCACGTCTATAAGTACATGCTTGGGCAGCCGCCAGGTGACTGAGGCTTGATCGCAAATATCACAAGAACTTCAAGCGCACACGCGTGACGTGCCTACGGTTTCAGACTGTCTGGCTAAGCCAAGGCAAGGTGGGGGAACACTGCCACGCTTGCGCCGATCCCCCTGGCAAGGCTCATCACTGAGACTTCGGGCCAGGTATACATTCAGTCACATGTCGCCGAAGTTGTGTCAGGTGTCTTGCACTGTCAAGCTCCATGGTGGCGATTGCAAGGATCCATCTGGTGTTTCTTGCTTCCAGGGTTTCCGTTTGCAGCAGTGGTCTATGCCTGTCGTTCACCGTAAAAGTACTCCAGCTATCAGCTTTGAGTGATCTTGCAGCACCCCATGGCAAGATGCATGGGTCAAATGTGACGGGGAGGGCTGGGATCGAAGGTTGAAGTTGTTCACTCACCAACTCTGGGTGATCCTGCAAAGTATGACGCCCCGGATGTGAGGAGATGGCTGCCACACCTGCAGAGTTTGGCACCAATGTCTCAGCGCCAGGGATGCTACTTGGTAAAACAATTTGCTCGACGCGGGACTGTACAGATTTCTAGCCTGCTACTCAGGACCAAGGTCTCCTTCATCTGAAGTAGTTCTGGAGCGTGGGCCGTTCTTTCATCTGGCTTTTCAGGGCTGGTGCCGGTTGCCAAAGCCTCTGAATGCGTCCTGAAGACGTGCGCACGCCTTCTTGGCCACTGTCATAGAGGCCCATTGGTGTTCTTGTGATCCTCCGACTGAGGAATCTAAATGGAGTTGGCAATGGGAGTACAGCTCTTGTCACTTTGGGGCGGTGTGTATGCCGGCAGCCACCTGCATGTCCGCACTCCGCATGCCAAACACAGGAGGCAAAAGATGTGCGTGAGCAATGCTCATTCTTGAACTGTTTTCTATCGGACGGAGAGATTGCAGAGCATGCTGCGGCTTCAGTGTTTTCAGGGCTGGTGGAGTTGTGTGTGCAGCATTGGAGCTTGCCCGCAGCTTAAGGATGTCCCGGGCTCGGAAAGGTTTGGGACACGGGGCCTGGCATGGCTTGCGACTCAAGTGCCTCGTCTTCTAGAGATTTCGCACATTCCTGTTGCTAGCGTTGTTGGCATGGCTTTGCAGTTTTTGCTTGCCAGACTCAGGCTCCGAGCAGGAGCCTTTGCCTCAGTCTCTTTGCCAAAGAAGCCGCCAGCTGGATTTTGTAGTGCAAGTGCTATTGATGAGTAGTTCTGACAGGGTTGATTCGCAGGTCTGATGCTAACTTGTCGTTAGCCGCCTTGCAAGCTGCTTAAGAAGATGGAGGTGCTCTGCCTCTGAGAAGGGCCCTTCCTTTGAACAAACATTTTTCAACAACTGAAATGGGCTGACATCCTCTGGCCTCTACTGTCTCTCAGTCCGGAAATTTCCGCCAGAAAACTTGGGTTGACATCAAGACCCCCGCGTGTTTGAGGTCAAAACGGCATTTAGCGGCATTCACCTTGAACAGGCATCGCTGAACAAGATTGCATGCAAAACCGCTGCGACATCATCCACAAACACATCAGCTTGCACAATTCGCGTTAAGCGACAAGTGGACAAGAGTGCAATGAAGCAAGAAGCTGGCTGGGATAGAGGCATGTCTTGAACAGCAGACCGCTATGCACGCTGCAAGGTCTAGCGAGCACTCCAAGCGTCGAAAAGCCAAGGCCCCTGCCGCTTGGGCACGGCGAAGCAATGTCTCTTTGTAGTGCCTCACATCCCAGCTGCTTTCTCATGACCAGGCCAGTGACAGCACTGAGGAGCCGAGCAACTGCAGATGCAACAGCAAAGCCTACGCTGATTATTAAGACAGCTTACCAGGCTCAGGTATCTGAGCTTGCTTGCAGGAGAGGTCGGCTTCCAGTGGCAAGGAGAAGAAGAAAAAGAAACAGAAGCAGAAGAAGACCGACAGCTTTGGCCCAAGTAGGGCGGGGGAGGTAGCACTAATGCCAATTGATGATGTGCATTCTGGTGCGTTAATCGACAGGCAGCGATGAGTGGGGCCCTGAGAGCCCTCCGCCAATTGCAGGGTAATGACCCAGAATCTTTTTCTTTGTAAGGATCAGAGTATAGCGGTGGAGGTCCTTGTATGCCAAATTCACCATGCCCCGCTTCAGAGCTGGAACTTCTTTTGCATTCGTATGAAGATTGAGCCTAGGAAGAGCCCAGTTCGAGAGTCCACAGAGGAAGAGGAGGAGGACTGCGGCTCATCATGTTAGACCTTGGAGCTGAGTGGGATCATCTAGCTGTTGCTGGAAATTAAGGTTTGAGACTCGTTGAACTTTGTTGGGGGCTGTTAAATCATTGAGCGCAGCCATGAAGTTTCAAAAAACACATGAACAGGAGGAGAAGGTTGCCAAGGCGAAGACGTGGATGCGTTTTGGTTAAGCTGGAGTGCTTTCTTGAAGCTTTCAGCAGGCTGGTAAGCAGAATGAAAGCACGGCCGAGAGCAACAGCGATGAGGACCTCCAGCTGGCGCAGCTGATCTGCTGTACAGGGCTCTAGATTCAGGGCTTCGCAGAGGATGGCCAGGATGAGGAAGTGAATGGAGACGACGTGGGCGGTGATGAGGAGAGCAAAAAAGCGGAGGCCGCAAGATCTGTGGCGGAGGGTATGCGCAATTGACCCAGCACAGGTGACACTTGTGTTTTTTGCTCTCAGGAAGCCGCAACCACGGCTGCCGAACAGGCTTCTGATTTTTCTGTCACGTACGGGCACGCTGTACTGAACCTTCGCAAGCTGCAGGGGTGTTTTTCAGTCTGCCTGCTACTGTACCCGCCTATCAATGCAATCAATTTAAGCATCTTTAATTACTATTATTATTGCTCGTATTACTGTTATTACTATTACTACAGTTACGGTTACTGTTACGATTGCGATTACGATTTCGATTATTGTTCCGAGTGTTGCTATCATTACTATTGATGCGCCTTGATCACTGAGCGCGGGCATGCCTGGGATCAGTATGCATTGGTAGTCACGTTTACGTGCCTGCCTGCTTTTGAAGGCCTTGGCCCCGGAGCTGTCAAAACACTACCAACCCAGCCAAAGGTTGGCACTAAACAGTAGTCTCCATTTTCTTTTCGCATGTTCATGTTCATATATATATGTATAACACGAATATTGCCCCAATATAACCCTCATATACGCTACTTAAAGGGGCTATATAACGATTATATATCCCCTATGAAAACCCGTAGAGCACCCCTATATTGTTGAGGCGGGAGTGGGGGGGCAAGTGACAGCGAGGCTCAAGGCGCCCGGTCGAGGCTAGAGGACGCCAAGGCAGACTGCAACTATTGCTACATGTTGTGTTGTATGTTGGAATGCAATGATTTTGTGCATCTTGCTACATATAGATATGATGCAGTATAACATCATCTAATATGATACATTTCATTATAGTCAGATACAATATCATAGTAATGATTATGTGTATGTATGTACATATGAATGTATAGGATCATATACGCCTGTTCCGACAGCGCGCGGATGTTGATTAGGGCGCATCAGGGTCTATGTACACTTGCGGCTAGGGAATTTCTTTGGCCAGCTATTGGGCTGGAGGGCGGGGGCCGGCCTCTAGTGTGTCAGCAGTGTGCGCTCAAAAGTTGGATGGCACTTATGTGAACGCGGAGCCCGTTTTGCTTGGCAGCGATCCACTCTCAAAGCCTTATTGACATCGATCTCCTTTGGATTTTGGTTGAGTCACTTTCACCAGATTTGTTGAAATAAGCTTTACGAAGATTCCGAAGCAAAGGCAGAGCAAAGGAGCAAATTTCCGGGACTCGGGTGCAGCCATGGGAACGACATGCTGCTGCACAGACCGGCAAACAACAACAGAGGAAGTCTTTCACGATCAGCAGCAGGTGCTTTGACTTGGGTGGAGGGGAGGCGCATTGCGCATTAGAAGTTGACTGTGGGCCCCAGGTGAACTTGCGATCAGTCTGGATGCAAAAAGCCCTTGGATGCAAATATTCATTATTATTGAGTGGTTGGTGGCTTTGGTGAGCCCTCCAGGCTGCTTGAATTTGGATGTCAGGCAAGGTTGAAAAGAAAAAGGCAAACCGCGAGCACGTCATGAGCTGTCTTAAAGCCACAAGGGCAGACATAGCAGCCTCCCGCTCATTTCTGTGACTGGAGTGGCCATGCCTCAGGAACTAGTAGATGGAGATGAGGAGGGCGAACAGCTTGTATTTCTTCGCAATGTCTATGCATCGCAGCCGTCAAGACTAAGGGGTGGCAAGTTCTCGAGTCCGAAACCCTCAGCACGGAGCCTCCTCGCGTTGTTGGGGAGTCGCAGGTGCAATCCTCGGCCTTTTCCAAATTTTTGTTTGCATCTATCTGCATGATGCGCTGTATCTGGAACGGTCAGTCCGACAGGGCTTGCAAATGTCAGGAACTGGCGGTAAGACCACCCAGCCTGTCACAGCAACCAAGCAGCAAGAAGTGCGGTTGGGTCAGGCATTGGTGAGGGTCCAGCTGTCAGGGCTTTGCCAGTTGTAGAAGCCGCTTTCCCAAGAACTGGTTTCTCCTCTAGTGCCCCCCCGACAGCAGACCTTGAAACCTCCATTCATTTCCATAATAGAATGCCATAGAAATAAACATTTGCTTTCCATCAAGTAAGGAAGGTTGAATGCCTTTACAGCCCTTTATAAACCCTCAACACCGGCCGTGTGCCTTGTCAGGCAGTTGAATGGCTACTGGGTGAGGAAGGAAGACAGCAAACCCCTCTGTGCCTTGCCTCATTTGGTGCCGGATGGTGCTGGATCTGACTTTGAGCGCTTTCTGGTTATGTAGGGAACCTTCACTGCCTCATTTCGAGAAACACCATGTGGGAGCTTCCAATCCCAAGTACCTCCTTACAATCCCAGGTGAACCCTCTCCAGTGTTGAAGCAGTTACCAGCTGAGGCGAGATCTCTGGGACTTCTCTACTTTGGCATCGCTCACTGTCATATGAACAGCGCGGGCCCTTCGAGTGGATCCTCACATGAAGAGTGTTAGATGCTGCATCTGGTAGACTGGGTTGCTGTTAAGAAACTTAATTTAAGTTACCTTAATGGGTATATATAGCAAATAATAGGGTTTCCCCAATATAGTAACTTAATTTAAGTTCCTTAACTGCAACCCAGTAGAGCTGCTGTGTGTCCTGGAGGTGTAGCATCCAGGCCACCAGTCCGGATACGGTGCAGGTAAGCATCAACAACCATCAGCGCCACAGATGCAAGCCACGCTGGTCTTCAATCCCCTTTTTGTTGTGGATGTACCCCGTCACAAATGCTCATACTTGTGACTGTATGCAAGGTTCGTTGGCAGGGTTTTCTTTTCACACGACGGACTTGCTGCCATGTGACTTTGCTGCAAACCTTGGTCAAGCGGTTTGCGCCTCTGCACGCCTGGCGCGGCTTAGGATTTGTTGGGCAGATGGTGAAGTTTGGCAGAAGACCCGCGAAACTCGATGGGACAACAGTGAAACCTAGCTACTCCACTGGCTCGTGTATAAAACACGTGCCAGAGGGCCAAAAATGTTTCACATTACAAACATCAAAGAAGCTCTGTAGGCAGCCAGCATTCGTTGCGCAGGTCAGCAAGGATTTAAGAAATATATGGTCTCGTGAAGCACTAGACAAATAGGCAAGAACTAGCATCGAGCAGGTTCGCAAAGCGAACTCAAAAGAGACTTAGCCAAGACAGGTCCTGCCCACCAGCATGCCTGCGATCCAGAATAAGCCAAAACTAACTTTGCTTTGGGTGGGCAGTTGCCAGAGGACGGCTAGACGGAAAAGAAGTCTTGAACACTCTCTGTTCAGTCAGCCCACCAAAAGTCAACTATATCCATAAACATCCATGAAGAAGGGTTCCAGGGCCACAGAGGCCGTGGGCAGGAATATGCTTGGCCAGGTGCATGCAGAGACCACGTTACGCCCTTGCGTGCAAGGCTGAGCTGATGAAGCTCAACAAGGAGACAGATGACATGAAAAAGGAGGCCACGCAATAGCCAGCACCGGGTAGCCTCTGGCAGTTGTGGAGCATCCACTCAGGCCTTGCAGGCGGCAGAGAAGGCCGTCGTGGGCAACAATCCTCGGTTGCTGCCAGCATAAACACGCGCAGTGCTGACAGCTGACATGTGCAGCACGCTTGCACGATAAGTCTTCGTGCTATCAGAAAGGGAGAGGAGAAGTTGACATGTTGCAGCAAGAGATCTTCACGACCTGATGCTTCGGAGAGGCGCAGCAAGCTGAGAAGACTCGCGATGCTGCCAAGAAGGAAGCCGAGGACGGGTCTTCCTCGCCTCTGCTAGCTTTTCTATTCTTCATCTTGAAAAGCGAGGCCGCGACTTCCAAGCTGAAATCGGCTGATGCGGTTTACAAAGTGGCAAGCCGATTTCTCAGTGGAGCCCGATGCCCACTGGGCCCCAAAGCTAGCCCTGCCACCTTGGGTTCAGGCGAGCACCTGAAAGCTTCTGCGAAGAAGCTGAAGGAAGTTCAAGCCAAAATTCCCGCAGCCACGGCCTGAAATTTGGAGCATGAGACCGCTTTTTCTGAGTTGGTTGTGCAGAGGCGCACGACAGCATTGATGCCCGAGCTGCCGAGTATCAGGCCTCCACACCACCTTGGTAGCAGATTGCAAGAGGGAGGCAGGCATACTTCACCATGGGCTGGGGAGAGGCGGCCTTCTTGAAAGGCATGCTTTGAACTATTCTTGCCGACGAGTTGATGCCATCGCCTTCACTTCGAGGCAGCTGAGAAAGCAGCGGCCGCTGCACAAGAAACCGCCGAAAGTGCCCAGAAGGCACTTCTGGTCAAAGATGCCAGGGTCGGGCCAACCTGGGAGCGGGCTGTTTTGCATATCAGGCAGCCCGACAGCGTGCCAAGGAAGCCGAGGCACCTGCAGAAGTGGTAGAGATGCTGGTGCTTGATCCTGCAGGAAGCTGCTTTTTTGGAGGCCCGGAAAGCCGCTGCTGAGAAGGCAAAGGCCAAAGCGAAGGAGGAGGCCGTTCGAGTAAAGGAAGAGGCTCGAGCCAAAGAGGAGGCCATCTCTGCTAGTCACTGGTCCTCTTTGTGAGCTTCCCAGCATGCGGATAACACGTGCTCAGCGTAGGCGAAAAAGAAGAAGCCACTGCTCAAGAAGAGGCCTTGCTGTTGACAAACAGCGAGATAGAGTTGCGACAGCAAGACACAGAACCTTCAGGAAACCAAAGAGCCCCTCCACAAGCCTGGCATCTCAGGAGACTACATCTTGAAATTTGGTGGAGGGGGGGGTCTGTTTTAGTGTTTTGGTTTCTCTTCACATGTTCTGTCATGATGTCAAGCAACATAAGCAAGGGACGATATCTGCTTCCCTACGGCGCCCAGGTCCTGCGCGATCACCAGCTCCCTCGCAGTCGGAGCGCCCTGCGCCTAGGAAGCCTGCCTGGATGCTATTCGCCTTTCTGGTAGTGTAGCACTCACTGCTGCAGGTTTGGGTTGCAGCATGCCAATCGTTAGTTTGGATATTTGTGGGAATTGGGCAGCTTAAGTGAAAGATGCCAAACACCAACGTAGTGAAGAACGAGGTCGAAAAGCCTTAAGTTCCCCAGGCAGTGAATCGGAGAAGGGCTCTCCGAAACCGGATTGCAGGGCCCTTGTGGTGAGCAGCTTCGCGCCGAATTTCCTGTTGAATGTATAGGGGAGTATAGGGGTTATATAGGGATTGTAGAAGAGGGATTATTACAGGGAGCCTATAGGATTTAATGTAGGGGCTATATAGGGAGCAAGCAGCTGCTTGTTGCTCCACTCCTTTTTGCTACGACCAACCTTCATGGAAGTATCACTGCCCACCAACCTCGGGTAGTCTGCTAAGCACTGTTGCTCTCAGGCTCCGAGTCTGAAAAAGAAGCTTCTCCTGACAAGCAAGAAGGATTGCGGCTGCCGACCTCCAGCTTCCATTATGCCTGTATAAGCGTATAACCTCTATATACCCCAACATGGTGACCATATTCATCATCCTTATACAACCCCTATATACCCCAAAAAGGTCACTATGCCCCTAACTTGAGGAAACCCTTCATGCTTGACCTCTCCTTCCCTCTTGTACTGCTCCAGGGAGTATTCATGCAGGCTCCGAATCTGAGAAGGAGTCTCCGGCTAGAGAAGGCTGGATTGGGGCGACGCAGTTTGCTGGGATGCGAGACAGTTTGTGGATACTGTTACACATGCAATGTACAGCACAGCTATGCATTTAGCATTCATACATGTATGCATGCATGCATACATACATCAGCAGAGAGTGAAGAGAATAGAGTATTCCTGGCACGCAGGACACCTTGCCGATAGCTCTTCATGCGCAGTAGCATATACGCTGCCCCACAGCGGAGAGCATAAACACGACTGCGTCAGCCTCGCCGTCGGCGAAGCCAAGCGAGTCCTGCTCACAGCCGTTAGCCGCCAGTTGTCATGAAGCACAATCGTTGGTCCTGCTTCGCGAGGTAGAACAAATTGAGTTTATTCGTACTTTCTTCGAGCATGTGCATGGGAGTCCCCATATCCCTGCTGTGTACATGATTCGTCATGGCTTGATTAGTTGCCGTAAGGACAAGGACAAGGCGGAAGCGGTCTCGCAAGAAGAAGAAGGACAGTCACTGCTTTACTTGATGCATGGGCGTGGCTCACATCCCATAGTCTGCCATCATGCAGCTTACAGTGGACAGGAGGAAGCCGAGGAATCGGATGATAGGCCAGGCATGTTAAACAACCGTTGAAATGCCTTTCCATGTTCAAAGCAAAGGCACGATAA
This sequence comes from Symbiodinium pilosum, assembly GCA_905231905.1. Classification (NCBI taxonomy): domain Eukaryota; class Dinophyceae; order Suessiales; family Symbiodiniaceae; genus Symbiodinium; species Symbiodinium pilosum. The sequence goes on from CAJNIZ010004247.1 coordinate 40,136, forward strand.
AGCTGTATTTTCTGCAGGTCGAGTGCTTCCAAGGCGAAGCAGTCGCCAGAAGCCCCAGCCTTCTGCAGCCAGTAGAGTATTTAGGGCGTCACTTGAAAACGAAGAAGGCCAATTCATAAGAAGCCGGGCCGTATGTCGTTGTTGCATCAGGAAGGCGTCTGAAGAGAGAAGTCCTTCGCCGCGCGCCCGGCGTCTGGTTTTCGAGTGTTCAAAGTGGTTCGTCATCTCAGAAATGCAATGAGCTTCAGATCGCCCCCATGTGCGACTGATCGTAGCAAGGCAGGCGACACGTGTCGTAGGCCAAGCGACCAAACTCATTAACGTTCAACTACACGGTCTTGGCTCATTCGCATATATTATATACGTTGAACAACGAGTATGGAGGAATGTCCAACAGCGTGTGCTTCTGCAGGTCATTCGTTCGCTGCATCGTTCTCTTGCGTTTGTCAGTTTCGTTTCTGTTTTGCACACGGCTTGCTCTCGTTGTGCACAGGAGGGTGCTTTCTTGTGTGGACATTGCTACCAAGTACTACCAAGTACTTGTTTTCACGTTTTCTGGTTATTCACTGCACCTTGCGATGATGTCAGCACCTGTTTTTGAATGTATATTCTTGCTAGGAGCCAGCGAAAGCTGGCATAGCTAGGTTTGAGTGTATGAGTTGTTTTTTAATTTGGCAGTAGTAGGGGCAAACAAGGTCTGGAAAGCAGCAAGTTTTCTTCATCTCACGGGTTTGTTGACTTACTTGCGCGTGCAAACTCACCACAGTTGCAATTGTATGTGCGGCCTGCATCAAACATCCTTACAGTTCTCCCTCTGTAGTGTTCACTACCCTTTGATAGTTATGCTAGCAAGGCTTGGCGGTTGTTGCGTCATACCTCCCTACTGCTGTTCCGACCCTTGCATGGTCATGGCAAAACATATTTGCATCAAGCCTCCCTACACTTTCTGTTATGCTCATTGCCCTTGCCAGGCCATGAAACGAATAGCATCATGCCCGGGCTTGCATCAGACCTCCCTACTCTATCGGTTTGTGTGGATGGTACAGGGAGCGTTAAGCTGCGATGCAGCATCAAACCTCTCTACCCGTGGCTTTTGTATGCAAGTGCTGAAGACTGGTCTAGCTTTCAGTGGCCTCGGCTCGCCCTCAAGCGACATCTATACCAACGATAAGACGTATTGCCATGAATGTGGGTGTTCAGAATCAGGGCCCGTTTTAAGCTTTCCAAATCAAAGGTTTCAGCAAACAGGAGAAACCAGACTTGGAGCAACTTGAACAAACAATAAGGCAGCCCCGGCGAAAGGCTTCAAGGCAAGTTCTTGGAAGCCACTTCACATTGCTGCAGCTGTATCTGACTAATACCTTCCCCTGACGATCTGACAGCCTTGTACGGGGGCTAAGTGATGCAGGGCCTAGAGGAGTTTCAAGCACGCGTTGTGTTAGCTAAGCTGTGCAATCTTCAGCTTTTCGTGGCGGGGGACGGCGGAAGAGAGTCATTTGTCCAGGGTATATAGGTTGTATCGCTCTCGTGACACTGAAGAAGGGGCATGTGCTAATGAAAGCTGCTACAATTGCATAGCTTACATGTTGCTGTCAGGTTTATATTGGAGCAGGGAAGGAAACCCACCATGTGATGTGGTGATATGGTGATACGAAAAGTAGCTCGCTTTTCCTTGTGGCTGGCCTTTTCAGGGGCTCAAACCAGCTCCTAGAGGTCCGTTTTCGTTTTCGATCCTATGCGGTCCTCTTTTTGACAGCTATCAAAAGACATCCGGGCAGCTTGGGCATTGAAGACCGAAGACTTCTAGACAAATGATATAATAGCAATAGGTAGCTTATGCTAGTGTCTGGGCCAGGTGGATTTAGGACCTTTGCATGGCCTTCACGTGACCTTCGGGAGTGGTGAAGATGCCTCCGAAGCTCCCTACAATTCCGTCCAATGCTGCGCTCCAAGACCTCATTGATGTCTCAGATCAGAGCTTGCTCCCCACGGAGTTATCACCTGTCCATGACTCAGAGCCCTCGGAAGAAGTCAACGCCTCAAACCTTGCTGGCTGGTCCAGGCAGCAGAGCCCATGCTCGGTGCTATCCGTTGCATCTTCTGGCAGGCTCTTCGCGGAACCTCAGCAAACGCTGCTGTTCCTGGACTGGGATGACACAGTGTTTCCTTGCACAGAGCTCTTCCACAAGCGTGGCCTACCAAAGCGTAGCAAAGATTGGACGCCCCTTGATCCTGAGCTCCTGGCTGCACTAGAGCCCTGGCAGCGGGCTGTGAAAGAATTCATTGGCCGTGCCTGCGCCATCAGCGATCGCTGTGTCATCGTCACCAACTCTCGGAAACCCTGGGTCGCTGGCTCAGTCCTATAGTCTCTAGAGGGTTTTTTTGCCACCTTGAGCCTTGAGCCCTTGGAAGGTTCATGCTGTAGCCACTGTAGCCCATTTCCAGCAGCTTGCAAGGTCACTTCATGCCTGGGACAGTTTGCGCCCGAGCTGAAGAGTGCCTTTGAACGAAGCGACGGGCCAAAAATTGTTTATGCTCCTGAGATTCTTAAGCAAGAAAAGAACAAGCGAGAGCCGGAAGGTGGATTGTGGGACTGTGTCAAGCCGTGCTTAAACGGTTGTTGCGGTGGCCTAGTGCAGTGGATGGAGAAAGAGATGGCGCAGATGCGCGCGCAAGGCCCGCAACCGTTCTTTGACTGCACGCAGGCCAAACTTTCGGCAATGAAGAGGGAGGCAGCGCAGTTCTACTCCCAATATCCGGGGCAGACCTGGAAGAACATCATCAGCCTTGGGGACATGTGCTACGAGCACGAGGCGGTGAAAACGTTGTCGGCAACTCGCGTGCCCCAGGAATCCCGAGAGCGCCTTCGGACAAAGTCCTTCGTCCTGTTCCAAGAGCCATCTTTACCTGCCCTCACACTGCAGCGCGGACAGCTCAAGAAATTTGTGGGGTGTTGCATCTAAGAATCTAAGAAGTAGATGCCTAACAGCATGACCTGCCAAGAGCAATTGAGGCAGCTACGGATTTGGTCCTTGCTGCTGCCCCTCTGTGCACGATTTGATGGCGATGTGGACCTGGACCTTGCCAGGTCCCCAGTTCCCTTTGAGGACCTGGCAGCCGCTTTCAATTTCCCGCAGCTCTCTCGCCTTCAGCTGCCTCACTTCATCCGAAGGGACGGAAACAACTTCGAGGTGGACTTTCTCGACCCCCATTGTCAGTTTGAAGAACTCAATGCAGACGAACAACGGGCTGCTGAGGAGTTCCTGGACGAGCTGACCATAATTCTGCAAGATGCCGTTGTGATTCCGAAATTCATGAAGGCTGAGTAGAACTTTTACCTCTTGATCGCGGCTCGGTCTGAGACCGCAGAGAACGCTCGGGGCAACTGAGCAGGGCACTTACCCTGAAGAAAAAGAGTGTAACAGCTGCGTTCACATGGAAGTCACCTACGTAATGCCACAAACTATAGAAGTTGACTCATCATCCTTGACATGCTACACATCCTCCGGATAGCCGTTGCCATCCCGAAATCTGGTTCTGCCAGATATGGCTGGGCTTGTCAAGGGATTTGTGATGAGTTGCATTAAGAGCGAGGCCACGGAGCAGTAGCCGCCTGCCTAGCTTCCCGGTAATCCAGCATGGCCGCTGCAAGTTCATTTCCACGGAAAGTTCAGATCCGGAGTTGCCATGGCATCTTCCCTGGCACTGCTCCTGCAGCACTGCTGCCCTTGCTCCCCTGGGTCTGATGACGTTCAGATGTGCTTTGCTGCTTTGTCTGGCAACGTGAGTTTCGTAACTTTTTTTAGGCGCTTCTTTGAGGGCCTCCTAGTATTCCGTATTCCATCGAGCTAGATACTCCTTCGGACGTAAGGCGTATCTTTCTGAGAGTCCTTGAGACATCTTACAGCTGAGGATCTCGAGCTCCGACCTCGAAGCGGATCCGCAGTTCCTTGCCATGGGAGCTTGCTCTGTGCTCGGTGATCTGGCTTAATCAAAGCTTTGGGGTATCCATTCCTGATGTAAAGTTCCCAGGATGAGACGAACTCATGAGCATTCAGCAGAACCCCTGGATCGAGCTCTCTTTTGATAGAAGGGCTCACGCGCGTAGACACTGGGGCTTTCCACGTGGAAACTAAGGTGCCCCTGCTTGCAGATTCAGAGGCCATGCACGGCTGTGGATGAAGAGCGTGAAGATGCTTGGGTGCAGACATGAGCTCATGCATCAGCTTGTGTAGCACATCGAAAAGGATCACGTTGCGGCCAAGGTGGTCCTTGCGCTTTTGCAATGGATTTATTGTGAGAGGATTGACTTGAAAAGCTCGGAGGCGTGAAGTGGAACGGGCAGATGTGTCTAATGGATCACGCACTTTTGCTGGACGCGTTTGAGGCAAACAGCTCGGTGGGCTATCCCTCAAGCTGCCTTGAAATTTTTCCAGTAATTCCAGCTCGCTCGTCTGGCGGTTTGCCTGCAGACCTGCCCCAACACTAGATTGAATAGCACATGGTGGCATTGTATACCAACTGTTACTGGCAGCCGAGAAGAGTGATGGAGGGAAAGCAGCGCAAGCAAGACACATCAAATAAAGACAAGTTGTGTCTGGGAGGCTGCCTTGCAAGATCGGGTGCTTCATCTCTCTGAACAGTGGGGTCTCCGGGATGCCCCTGCCTTGCGGGCGCCTCAGAATAGTTCCTGCAGAGATATTCCTGTTAGCAAGTCAGCTGAATGAGGAATAATTGTTTGAGGCTTTGTTGTATTGGCCTTCCTTGCCTGGAGCTTTTGAATCCAAAACTCGTTTTGAGTTTTGAAGATCGCAGTGGTTCGGGGGCTTTGGGAAAGCATGATCAAAGCAACTTGAGCAGCACCGGAACCCCTGCATGTTATGGCTCTGTTAAGTTTGGCTCCTCAAGCAGGGGGGGACCGTCGCAGAGCGAAGCTTTGGCTACAGCACTCCTGAAGAAAGGGTTGGTCTGCCTAGAACTGGGCGCACAGGCTGGGCTGCATAGGAATCATCCCCGCGACTTGAAAACTTGTCGCTTTTTCTGCAGTTCGCTCTGGCAGCTGTCTTGGGCGGGGGGGGAAACACGCAGGCGACCGCGTATGGAAACGGCCAGCACAGAAGTATGGGCGCTTGACATTTCGCTCACGAAGTAGCTACGTCCGGGTACTTGCAAGTACTCCTTGCCCTACTTATGCACATGCTCCCTGTAGGGCCCATCAATGCTTCAAATGGGGCCAGCTTTGATGGCAACTTTTCGGGGAGCCCCCTCACTCATGCAAAAGCGAACTAGACGCAGGTAACGAAAGTTCCTCACTCGTGTTTAAAAGTCATACTTGCATTTCTGCCTGTGCACACCGCAGCAGCGTTGCTGCTTCGATGGATCTTTTGATGCCAGTATGATTTGGATTACCAGTATCATCAAAATGCGGTTCTGTTCTCAGTACTGAAGTCTAGATGCGCAGGCGAGAGCGGTTGCACGGCCATTGGCGTCGGCGGCAGCGTGGATGCCAGGCTCAGGACACCCATGCGGTCCATGCTGAGTTCGACCAGTACAACCGTTACTCCTCCGTTGCCGGATAGCAAAGTCAGGATGAGCAGTCATGAGAGGATTGTAATCTGAAGGTTGCGAAGGCCCATCGCAACCCCAAACCTCACAAAGCCATTTTTGGGAAGCCACGCGACGCGACCCCCAACCACGCATCTTGCCCGACGCGCACCACATGATTTCTGAAAGGCCTCGGACCCACCCCCAACCCCGAACTGCAGATCTTGCCAGATGTGTGCCAGACGATTTGTCCAACTTGTAGCTTTGGAAAGCACTGTTGGGAAGGCATTCCCCCCCTCCCAAAAAACCAGGGAGGCTCTATCGGTTCGCGTACTATTCTTCTGTTCGGGCGGTTCGGGCCTTGTTTCGGCTCACTCGGTTCGATGCGGCTGTTCATGTTTCATTGGGTTCCGGTGCGGCCTGTAGGCTTTCATAAAATTCCTGGGGTTAGTAGTCAGGGAAAAAGGAAGTCTTAATCGCTATATACTCCCTATACTATATACATTACCCACATATACACCCTATTGCAGTGTAGTAGTTTCCATTTCATTTCTGTTATCCCTATAGTTTCCCTGTATAATACAGGCCATAGAGGCTGCAGCACTGCAGCTATGGCCTGTCTGCAGGATGTGGCGCGAGCGTTTGCGCAAGGCTCACTGGATGATCTTTGGTGCTTCAGCTGCAAATTCGTAGTGGGGGGGTGGTAGGGAATGAGGGAATGCATTATAGGGATCATATATAGGGATCAGATTTCCTTATTCCCTGCTAAGCACTAGTAAGAAACTGAGCCTGACAAACGCAGCTTTCTCCTTCGAGCTGCGGTTGCTGTTGACTGACATTGACTTGAAACAGTCCAAGTATATTCAAGCGACCTGAGCCCAAAACAAGCTGGATCACAGTCATGCCATAGTCTTGCTTCGTTTGCAAAACTGACCAAACCTGTGTCACTTGTGGGCGCCATATTCCGGAAAGCGATTCGACACGAAAACCTCAAGGTCGGCTGGTTGGGTGTCCGTTTCATTGGCAGTCAGGGGCATTTATGACGATTGAAGCAGGCATGTAAGACAGCAAAAGACAGCAAAATCCTAAGAGGCTCACAAAGAGGAAAGTTCCATCGCAGATTCGGAGATGGCTTGAAAGGAAATCAAAAGGACCCAGCGGTTTGGTTTGACTTAGGTTCCTCTGTCGCGAGCCTGGGGCCCATAAAGGCGACGAGGTGAAGATCTACGGCGGCTTTCTGCCATTGCTTGTCACAGCCATTGCCCCAGCTCCGCCCGGCTCCAGCAGCAGTTTGGTGCACTTGCGCTTCGCTTGCTGGCGTAGACTTGTGGACCTAATTGCCGGCAAGGATGAAGACGAAGCAATCGGCAAGGTTCCGAGATTTTGGATGTCGGCAGCTGAGGCTTCCAGCTACTTTGCGGCCATGCTGTCCGGCAAATGGTCTGAGACGGCGCAGCAGCCCGTGAAGGTTCGGCATGGCTGATGCAGGGCTGTCTCAAAACTCGATACTCTAGAAGGGGACCTGGTGATGGAAAGAGTCAGATAATGAACGAAGGTTGTTTGCTTGGAAGGTGGGCTGGAGTGCATGCGACTTTCAGAGACTGCTGAACTTCTTGCATGGTGGCCCTGACTTCATCCGGGACATCCACGATCTGGACAAGGCAAGCAAACGCCGACCCGTCCGGAAATCGTTTGGGAGTTGAGACTGCAAACAGGATTTGAGAACTGAGATCTGAGGAGGGAGCGGGGGAGGCTGCCGCACAAAGGCAGTGTTAACATTGGAGTACACCTCGATGGCTGAGATTGGTTTCTTCGTTCTGTGACAGGTGATGAACACCAGAAGGAAAGCAACGCAAGCTGAATGCAAGCAACAAGCAGATGATGAGAACCGAGGGGACATTATAAAAAACGTCCGAACGTGGAACATGGAAATCCGAGCCTGCTGAAGAAACAGTAGCTACTGTGGGGCCACGTTTCTTTTCTTGCGCAGGCTGTAAGCTGCGCGGACTTCTTTGGCATTCCCATGCTGCTTGTGCATGCCAACCAGTGGATAGCAGACCATCTCGACCCCAACAACGCACCCACTTTGTGGAACTATGTGGATGCCTGTCTGCATTGCATAGGGCAAAGATTAGGCGCGCCAAGCGTGCATTCATATTCATAGCATTCTCATGGCAGCTTAGTAAGGGTTCAGGCCAAATCTGGATGATTCTGCTTGTTCTGGATTCTGGTCAGCATCAAGCAGACCAAAGCCACGGAACTTGGCAGCTTCACACCCAAGCTTCAGCTGCCCGAATGTACTGTCACTCTCACCCAAGGTTTTCTGGTTTAGGCACCTTTGCGGTCTCGCCTCCACCTGGACTCACTAGCTTGCTTCTAGTGTCGCCCGCTCGGGCACGCGAGTTTGTCCGCCTTCCTGGTTAGCTCGCCCTGCTCGCTTGTCAGCGCTTTCCGGCTGCCGCCTATCCAGCCAGCCTTACTATCAATTGGCCCACGCTTTTGGAGAGCTGTTAGCTTTTGATGCTTATGCTTCACGTCCAGCCTTGTCAGATGAGGAGTCGGAGCCCCGTCTTCGTCTGAATCAGATCCAGGCCAGCATAAGAGGTGTAAAGCTTGAGCACGTCGACCGTATTCGAGAAGAACTGCTGATCACTACTTTCTTATGGCAAAGGGTTTGGGAATTGGTCCTCAGTGTTATGAGACAAGTTATGGGCAGTGCAGGTATCTAACCCTGAGAGGATGGAGTTATCCGCGAAGACTTCTTCGTGGCTGCAGATGATGCCTGCGGCGCCCCGAGAGATTTCTCTGGGTCAGTCTCAAGCACACTGCTAATAACTAAGGCAGCACAGCTTTAAGAACACCTCGGGCATGATAGCAGCGCAAAGAGCATGGAGAGCACCATGAGCAGCAACCTTGAAAGCAGAATCGTTGATGTTGTACGACGTCGCAGGTATCCGACGGTACCACATTGCGATGCAAGCAAAGCATGCGAAACATAAGACTGAGACCGTTGAAAAGGATGCCCGAGACAATGGCATCCTGCATCGTCGGCGCCATGAAGGATTCCTCGCTCCAGTGATTGGCTGCAGCAACTACAAGTGCCACCAAGGCAACAATCGTAACGTTGCACATCCCAGACAAGCAGTGGTGCGATGCGGTGCACACGATGTTTTTCAGCACTTCTGCAATCTGGCTAGAACAAGTCCATGCAACATAAGAATCGGAAGCGGAAGAAAAAACAAGCTTGAGGCAAGGGCAAGCAAAGCACCACGCCTACAAAGGACACAAACGCTACGGTATTGAAGAGTAGCGATGAGAAGAAGTGGGGGACAGAAGACTCTAGGGTTTTGCCTTCTGTTAGGGCCGCCTTGTCTTTGTTTGCTCGTTTGTGACAATTGAGTGACGAAAATGTATTGGCAGCATGCCATAGGTGTCGCAGGGCACTCAGTGGCAGAAGGTCTGTATGAAGTTGTTGATGAGGCTTCGACTTCCACATCCGGGAATTCGTGGCCATGGCAGCTCCAGAGACAGATGCAGAGGAGCAGAATGCCGCTTGGAGCTCAGCAGCGTGGCAGACTGGTTTTATGTTGAAGGGGGACTGGGTCCCTAATTAACCCTGCATGGAAACTTGTTTGGAGGGGAGGCTGCGCCCCAAGACCATGCTTAAGTTGGCTGCCACGCTCTATTCTGTCCCCTTGAATATCGAAACGCAACATTAGTGCAGAGAGTGGGGGCTTGCCCTTGGTGTGTGGGATGTCGTGTTTGTTTCAGAATTCCCTTTGTCAAGTGGATGGTTTGAGGAAGGTTCTGCCAGTGAGCTTACTTAGGAGGACCGCTGGGTCCCCTTGCATGATTTGTCCCCGGCGCTCATGCGGCTCGGCTTCACAGCACGTATGGATGCATGTCTGGCTTGGCAGTAGAACAGCGCATCTTAGATCCTCGCATTCAGGGAGCGACTGTTGCGAAGCGGCTCGCTGGATGCTGCTGGACTGCACTTTCGCAAATACCGGCTTTTTCCAGGATTCGCTCCCCTTACCTGCTTTCGTGTGAAAAGAGGCGCTGCCCAGATGAGGTCAGCACTGAAAGGCTGAAAGCCATGGTGTTGCAATATGCGCGTGCAAAGTGGGACAAGCCCTTGGCAAAGGCCGGGCATTTTGCGAGAGTTCAAGCGGGCGGCAGCAACCTGTCAGCCTTCTCTCACAACCCTAGAGATACAGCCGCAAAGGAGGCAGTTTTTGGTGTAAGGGCGCGCAGAGAAACAAAGGAATGCTCCTGTCAGCGCAAAGAGGCCCACGCAAAGCAAATGATGCCCCCGGCCGTGCTCTTCAACAGGCCCAAAATGCTGTTGCAAAGAAGCCATGTGCTTTGAATGTGCAACACGCTCTTGTTGGCAGGGACATCCGCGATCAGCTCCTGGGACGTGCAACCGTCTCCATCCGCGGCGTGTTGTTGCTTGGCATGCTGGTTGCTGAACAAAATGCACAGGCGTGATTTCTTGGGGACTCAGGTGACCAGACAGATGTTGTTGGCGCCGGCAGCTGAAAGGGTGAATGGAGCCTTCGATGTGCTCGAGGTTTTTTCCTTTGCATGCATCCGTCCTGGCACGAGTACGAGCGGAGGACGACATGTACAGTACGATGACCCGAGTGGGCCCCACTTGAGATCTGTACAGCTTGGTGGCCAAGCCTAGCAACCCTGCATACTACTAGGTGAGCACGTGAGCACCACTGAAACGGGCATGGGACATGAGTCTTGCGACTCATTGGATTGGCAGTCAAGATGACAGAAGTAATCCCCACGGTAGTGGCAATCGTGTTTTGTTACCACAGGTGCGAGGGGACCTGTGGTGTATCCAATGCTTGCTCAAGGGGGGGCTGCCCAAATCCTTCCTGCATATTCTCGGGGACACATTCTGGAGTCAAGGAAACTTGCAACCCTACTTAAGTAACTTTACTTCCATCCCATAGCAGATAGCTACAACGTCCATTGCTGCTGAATGCTGGCATCACTGGAGGTATCGTGATGTTGTATCTTGGGAGACAACTGCCAGGAAAAGCTCCACCAGGAAGCGCTCAGCCTCGAGGCCGCCTCGCCCTTACAATCCGCACCTGCGAACTATGACAGTCTCCAGAAATAGGGGAGACCCCAAGAATATAGACCCCAGAAGACTATAATCCCTATTACGTATAGGGACCCCCAACAACGTACCTCTAGCTTTGGGAAACCCACCTATCGCTGTCAACATGGAGGAAGCACTTTGCGATGTCATGATGCCCATGCCCTCGAATTGCCATGATTTGGGATTGTGACGGTTCCGTGCTTCTCTTGGCAGGAGGCGGTCGTCATCCGACAGGACGGGATTATCAGGTAATGACACGCAAAAGCAGCATCAGCCTTGTGACTTATGACCCTCAAGCGACCCTGAGACATGCTATCCAGGACCCGAAACACCCAAAGACTCTGATGTGAGAGACCTTGCAGCACGCCCTCAAGCCGCATACCTGACCCTGCCTTCAAAGTCTTATGATGTTTTGTTCAAAGCCGACCCCTGGGCTGCTGCTATGATTTATCCATATGTATCCTATTTAGGATTTAGGGTTCAGGGCTCCATGACTTATCCTATGAATGGTACTTTTATGTCAATTGGCTTCAGCTTTAGAATCTACTGCTATGCTAAACCAGGTGGCACTTTGGGATAAGTATATCATCATTTCCCTGTATGGGCTTAAGGGGCCGTACTTATGAAAAAACCATTGGGGACCTTTAAAGCTTTAAAGCATGCTCAGTAAAGGAAGGTTTCTGTTGGGGCCTCATGGGCTCAAGGCCTGGCAGTGTAGAGGGGGGCCGACTGTTTCTGTGCAAAGTGGCCGAGATGAGCAAAGGCCGCCAGGCTGCAGTACTTTATGTAGTCTTATGGGAAAATACTTAACATTGGGATGTGTCGGGGGGAGGGGGTGGATGTTTGAGATTAGTATCATTATAATGCTTAGTCTTGGGGTGTGTGTTGGGGGGGTAAGTATGGGCGGGGGTGGATACTGATATGAAAAATCAGTATGAGGGCATTAGTTTGAATAGGGTTTTGCGGAGTATGTCCTGGTTCTCAAGAGTAGGATCCCTACATTCTTGCTCATAAAGACTCCTGCGATCCCTTTGTCATGTCCATGCACGCCTGGAATTTTGCAAGGGTACCCCGAATTTCTTGAAACCCTCATACATCTTTTGATCGTAGGATTGATTAGCACGCATTGGCGTGGACAGTATACAGTGGTATATGTTTAAGTGATCCTGGAATCATGCTGAACAACTCGACCAGACGCGAAAGGGCAAGAATGGTGGCATGCCATGTGTCGTCCAGGCAAGTGAAGCATCACAGCAATGAAATTTTGAAAGCAGCATTGAAGTTTTGCCAAGGATATGGCAAAGGGAACATGATGGATTACAGCAATTATGGCGGCTACGGCAATGGCTATGGCAACAGCTATGGCAACGCCTACGGCAACGGCGGCGGTTACGGCAAGGGTGCCTACGCGCAAGATTATGGCCGCAGCCTTATCCGAACGGTAAAGTATTTTGTGTGCTTGAAGCTTGTTTCCATTGCAATGCCTGCCATTGCCATCAGCAGCATTGCTGACGTCGACTATGACTGTTGGCAAAGTTTTGCTATAAAGGTTTGCTGTTTGCATTGGCAGTGTCTATTGTTGCTAGAGCAAGCTGTTATTTCTGGCGCTATTCGCATGCTGACTTTTCCTACCCATGCTTTCCAGTGCAGACGTACTGGGTATGCTGCTCAAGCCGCGAAGTGACCTCATGCCGGGGGGGGGGGCAGCATGGAGTCCCGGAAGTCAATATGTTCATTAAAGCAACTGTCGCGTGCTCATTGCGAAGCGCCGTGAGATTGTAACAACACAAGGTCATTGGCCTATGCACATTTTCCTGCATCATGCAGGCAGCTAGGGAGGAGTACACATGAGCACCGAGTCACGTTCCTCGAGAAGCCATGGCGAAACGATCTTCGTGTCCATTGCGAGCTACAGGGACACGCAGACCCTCGGCTCCAACAAAGCATGTTCTCAAAGCTCCGTGGGTTCACCTATAATGCTGACCCGAGCAAAGTGTCTGACAGCAGGTGCCAGTACACAATCCAAGAAGCGTGGCAGCATTATCAGAAGGGATGCTCACACCCAGCGAAGGTGCTTTGAGTCAAAAGGCCTTCAAATCTTCAGGGAGCTTTGCCCTGAGTTGCATATGCAGGATGTGACGGCGCTTCAGAACCTTGCGTGGGGAGGGGGGGGGGTTCTCGTAGCAAGAGGGATCAGGCAGCCATCACTTTGGTCAGACGTCAGGAGCGTTGGCTGTAATGTTTTCTGTCCCATATTCACGGGAGCTGTTTTTGCAGGGCTGGCAACGAAATCACTTGAAGCCAGCTGATCTCAGCTGACTGTTGGATACGAGTGCTGAAGCTCATTTTCAGGACCTCTTCCAGAAAGCGAAGAGGCCTGAACGAATATTCGTCGGCGTCTGCTTCCAGGCAGGATGCCTATCTTGAGTCCTAAGCCCTAAATGACTCTCCACAGGAAACTGCTCTGCCAGGTAGCGCCCTCCGATGACGATAGCTTCCTACTCGATCTGGGTGCCGTTGCAGGAAACCAGTAGACAACAGACACATGAGAAGAGCAACTCAAGGGTAAGAGTAGCCAGGGTTGGCGATGAGAATGTTCATCAGACAATACCTGCCACAAATAGAAGGAGTCGTCAGCTCTGCAAGTTCGCGAAACTGCGACAAAGCGTGTCCATGCAGAGTTCTACAGACAGCGCTCAACAGTGATCTCAGGTGCATGGTCCTCCCGTATTCGGACTTACTTCCTGCATCACACGGAAGCTCGAGGGCCCTGCTATGCGCGGACGCTAATACAGCAGGAGCTTTTCCGAAACGAGGACTTCTACTTTCAGATTGACAGCCACATGCGCCCCTAAGCAGCATCTAGACCGGCTACTTTCATGCTTTCGCAGGAGTTAACTGAGACGTCATGCAGGATCTTCTCGGTCGGTTTCGTAGAGCCAGAGCCGAGGCTTTGTGCAGGACTGGGATGTGGCTTGCCTGGAGCAACTGGCAAACTGCGATTCCAAAAAACCCATCCTCACGACTTATGGCGGCAGTTGCCTGGCTGACGCGGAAGTACGGTCTTTCTCGAGGTCACGTCCCGCGCAAGTGTGCGTCTCACACGTGTATGTTGACATATGCGCACAATGCTACGCTGGCACGCAAGAAGGCACGCAGCTGCAGCATATTCTGGCATCGTGCACCAAAAAAAGCCATGCTCTTACGCACAGCAGTGCTTCTGCTGGTGGTGCATCCTGCCTTAGACCTGTCCACATCCTAAAAACAAACGCGTTGGGGGGGTCTTTGCTATCTGTTTGTCTCCGAGCCGTGGCGTAGGTGAATGGTACCGCAAGCCGTAGCATCCTGACGTCTCAAGTTTTGGTTACAAGGGGTTCTGTACTTCGCAGAGTCAATCTTCCCGCTTTCTTCGCATTCTCTGAAAGCCGACCCCTCACACCTCGGAAAGTTCAACAGTAGAGGGTCCTTTGGCTTTTCGAGAAGTCCTGACCCCTTCAGGCTACACACTGCCGAAGGACTATATGCCTGGGGCACCTGACTGCGCGGAGATAGCAGCCAGCAGAGCTGTGCCCATTCTTTGTGCGGACACTTTTGGCGATGCCAACAAAGATGATGCTGGCCTAATTCAGCTTTCTGTATGAAAGTGTCTGGGGCCCTGAAGCCCAGTATACCATAACTCTTGTTATGGGGAGTCCCGAAAAGGGGCCCCATTGTCGGAAACCACCATATCAGTTTGCCAAGACTTGCGTAAAGCAGATGAATACAAGGCTTGGACCTGGAACTTGAAATGGGCAGAAAACGTTGTCAAGCGATGGGAACCCCTGTAAAGCGACCCCCCGCCCCCAAAATCCTGTAAGGCGATGGGGAAACCTGAGAAGTCATACCCCAACGTTATATGCAGTAGGCAGCATCAAGCTTAGACAGATGCTCATGCATTTATGTTGCACTCTGCCCTGGCGCCGCCGTGCAGTGTAACCCTGAACCCTAATCCCAAAACCCAAATAACCAGTGTCAGCTGAGGACCCGTTCCTGCGGATCAAGACACGGCAAAGCCGCACGGACTTTCGTGACATCCCTCCGCCGGCACTGTTCTGGACGGCCCTGCCCTGAGCCGCCCGAGCTGTTTGTTTTGTACACAGGCCTTGGCTTGGCCGCTTGAACAACTACAAACCGGTAGTCCGCAAGACAGAATTACCAGTGTTGTAAGAGCCAGTGTTGCAAGAGGTTCTAATCAGCTCGGAAAGCAACGCTTTGCCAGTAGGCTACCGGTCAGGGCTTGAAGCCTTTGGCAGAGTCAGGTTTCCTAATCTGACATTTTGGGACCCTTCTGTCGTGGGAGATGCTCTGAGTTGTGCTCATTTGCAAGGGAAGACCACCATAAACCCTTCACCAAAAACTGCCGTTACAGTTGTTAAAGTGTATGCTCGTCAAGCTCCCACTGCTTCATAAGCACGACGTGATCAGATGGGTTCACTTGAAGAGTTGGATTCCACAGTTGGATCATGCGGATTTCCTTGATTCTCCTTGCAGTTCGATGACATGGGCTGAATTCAATTATTTTTGGAGGGGTCATGACAAACTTTTTGAGACCCTCTGGCTGGCACCCGCAAGTTTGGACTCCGCTTCTCCAAAGTCCGAAGCCCAAGGCTCGATTTGCGTTCTCTCGCGGAGACGTCGTCCGTGACACACCTTATGATCCCAACCTCGAATATCTGCTCCTGTGCCGCTTTACTAGGATTTGCGGTTTATTCCGCACCAGTACTAAGACGAGTCCTGGTGCAAAAAGGGCTTCTGCCGCAAAGGAATCTCCCCAGATATGTAAGAGACATATAATCTGGATAGATGTATTAGACATCAGACAACTCCAACGCTACAACAAGTCTCCGGCACTAATGACTGAAACAAACGCAAGGAACGCTTCCGGGCTAGCTTCCACAACTAGGTCACGGGTCTGCTAGTATTGACACAATTGAAAAACAGGTGCTTTGCCATTGTTGAACATAAGGCTTCAGCGTGGCCAGCCGCGTGGTTTCAGCCGAGGTTCTTCGGCGAGGAAATTGCCATGTCTGCACGACTTTGGACAGGAGGTTGGGATTTCTTTCATCCGGCAAGCGAGAACCTCGGAGGCATGAAAGCAAGTCTGCACCCCAAAGGGAAAGAGCTCCGGGTACAGACCTTAGACCTTGCATCTACGTGACCATGATAGACGACCCCTACGGCCCAGAGCCTTTGTCGTGTTAGATTCACATATCAGTTTGCAAAGGATTGCCTACCACTTGGGTAGTCGGGCGCACCGCTACTGGTTCCGAGAAGTGCAGACCACGGCAGAACAGATCCAGCAAGAAACTCGTGCAAAATACCGTTGCCTGTCAGCATCATGGACAGGCATCCGGGTTTGGAGGCTACTTTGGTGTGTCTGTGATAGATGATGAGATGATGAAAACTACTTCCCATCCTCAGGAGGGGGCGCAACCTCCATCAGAGGGCAGCAGCATCCAAGGTGTCTGCGGCTTGCTTGGCACCCGCTGGCCCGACAGACTGCATGCGCCACCAGAGGCGCCATTTGGCTTGGGGACGAAGCGGACGCTGGCGGAGTATCAAGGAGTCTTCTAAATGTAGCAGGATGTTTTACACCCCGAGATTTTGGCTGATGTTGCCTGTGTTGACGTTTTATCTGCTTTAGAGTCCGACCGCTATCCGCTATGCGACTATCTCTCAGGATTCGCGGGCGTGGATTTTGCAGCTCTACGCGTGCTGGAGCGTGGTCATTTGGGAGGCCAAGGCCAGGACACCTTCGCGCCCCTTTGGGCCGATGCTGATCGAGATCCCTGGCCATAAGCCATAAGCCATAAGCCATCCAACATGGATCAGTGACTATTAAATAGTGAAGAGGTCATGAAGGCAAAGGTAATCAAAAGGAAGAAGATGAATCCATCAGCACATCCGTGGCCGTGCCACCAAGGACAAGATAATGCTGACCAACCAGATGAAGGATGTGCAGTCCTGGGCTGGCAAGGGAAGCAAAGAGGTGAGCAAAGCCGAGGCCACAGGGCTTCGATAGAAAAAGTACGGATGTATATACATAATATATATACATATATACACACATATATGAATATGTGTATATGTATGCATATATATATATATGTATATGGGTTATATAGGGTTAGGTTGACAGTTGAAATTTGCCTCCAAATCAAGAGCTTGTTGACAGGTGGTGGTCCCACAGGTCTCGACGCAGGCAACCTGCGCTGAAAGCTGCTTTGAGTGGAACGTGCTGACTCCTTCAGCTGGACTTCTTGATAGTATAAGACTTCTGTACTGTCCTTAAGAATCATGTTTATTTTTTTGAAGTATAACCCTAAGGAAATATTTAAAATGTCATTTCTATGAGAGGCCTAAGGAGACTACAGAATTTAGAAGCGAGCTTAGCATGACTCGCTGACGCCAAGCGCTCAAGCCGGAAGCCATGCCTTTGAGTAACAGAAGTCTAGATTGCGACAAAGCCTTTGGGTGCAAACTAGCGCAGCTCCAGGATTCAGGGCAAATAGCGGCGCAGTGGGCCAGAATATTTGTAAGCCGCCCAAGATGGCTGCAGCTTCTGCAGTGGTTGCGTGCGAGCGGACAACTTGTGGTTGGCATAGTTGTACGACGTAAACCTTTGAGCAGTCGGCATGCAAGCGAAACCATTCAAAGGGTTGCTTTGGATGGCCCTTGAATCCAACAGCTCTGTCTGGTACAGACAGGGGTCGCAACTTGAAACTGCAGCATCTGCAGCCGGAGCGGCAACCTGGATTGAGCTCATCACCTGGCTGTGAGGCGTCAGAGCAGGCCAAAGACATTGCAAGACTGCGCATCCATTCCCTACGGGCGCAAGGGGAGGGAGGCCCGCAAGTGAAACATTTTCTGGTTGAATCTATCGATATTCTCCAGGTTGGCAGTCATATTGCCGTATGGAAGAACCCCAGGAGTTGTGGATGTGGAGTTGGCCAAGGCCTTCGCGGAGCTGGGCCAATTGGAGGAAGGCCCTCTGCCAGTCTGCCTTACCCTGTAGCTGGGATTTCTTTTTTGAGGCTCGCTTTTGCAAAGCTCTTGACAGGGAAGTGTTTTGGAGGCTGTCAGCGTTGGAGTCCGTTTTTCAGATCCTGCATGCCTGTCATGTCTGTGGCAACCATGATTCGAGCCTTCAATCCACCCCCTACCTCCTGAGACCTTTGACTTTGACGCTTTGTGTAGTCCGAGCTACAGTGAGCGTAGCCCGGCAGGTGCGTGGCTATGTCACAAGGGGTATCAACAAATGCTTCAAGCATAAGCAGATGGTTGATATGAAAATCGAACCTCCACCTTCGAGCTGGTAGGAAAATCAAAGCCAGGCTCTGGCAATAGTGGCGCAGCGGCAGCTGCGTTGGAGCAGGGTCTCAGGCATCTCGCTCGGGCCCGGGAGGCCAGAAGGGCGAAGGGTACAAGGACTAGGCCCAAAAAATATATTCCCGATTTCTGGGTCAGATGATAACAGGGACCCTTAAGCGACTTAAACATATTTTAAACAACTTACCATAAGTTGTGACCACCTCACCCTAGCCATACATCGGCAAGTTGACTCTTTCTATGCTTGGTGGGGTAATGACTAAGGAAGCCTGAAACAGGCAGGTTCCCAGCGAAGGGTTACTATTCAGCCATAGGCGGCGGGGAAGAGCACCAACAACCTGCGCAGAGCTAATCGCACAGGTCCAAACTTTTCTGGCGCTAGTATCGATCCTGTTGTGGTGCAGCGGTGCCACTGTCATTTTTGCAGGAGCCACCCGATGAGAAGCAAGAAATCTTTGAAGCCTCGCTGGCCTCTGCCGAAGCCTCGCTCAGGAGAGGGCTTGAGCTCCATCCCCGCATCCCGAATCCTCCAAGCTCCAAGCAATGGAGTCAGCAAGGATCAGCCTTCGCGAATTCGCGACTGCCAAAGCGCTGCTAAAAGGCCGGGCTCCTCGCATATGGCTCAACCACACCTGGCCTGTCCTCAGGCGCGCTTAAAAGTTCAGTGGCCGCCCTCGATAACCATGGCTTGGAGGCAATAAGCACTTGGGGAAAAATGCATTTCCCAAGTCTTTGATGCTTCGGAAGTGTGGGGAGCACCTGGCGTCATGGCTTCATGCGCAGGCGCTCCATGTGGCTCACAGCATTGTCGATGCCATCCACACCTCGCACGAGAGGCCACTCATGATATCTTGATTTCGCACTTCGTCACTGAGGGGCAGCTGCAAAAGGACTGATGACCGCAAGGGCCTCCAAAGCTACCACCACAACTTCGAGGCGCTTGCTGCAGCAAGTGGATTCCCGCAGAATGCTTGGCCCTGCATCAGGCACTGCTGCAGGTCCTCTGGAAACTTGTGGGCTCAGAGCCAGCGGAAGTGCCGAAGTTGCCCTGCCCTTGGCTTGGGCTGAAACAGGGGCGAATGAATCAAGACAGCTTTGATCATGTGGCACACAGGACTGCGGCCTCTCCACCACCAGAGGCAGGTGCAATTGCTTGTGAAGCTTGCGAAGTGTGTCGAAATTGCTTTTACACCCCTCCGGCAAGGATGGTTCTGAGTCCGATGTAGCTCGACTGCTTCATCGCTTGGTCCTTGTGTGCGTCGCTACGGGACGAGAAAAGGACATGGCCTTAGTGAAGTGCCTTGGAGGCAAAAATGCATCTTAGAAGCGAGACTATCCTGATGCCGGCGCTGCAAGTGAGGGCATGTTGGCAAGCAGCATAGGCGTACATGGGTGTGGACCTCTGTAAGGACGGTCTTCCAAAGATTCCGCGTTGCACGGGAGAGCCCGGCACTGCTTCGGCTGTTGGCAATGCTCCAGAGCGCGGGCCACTTTCTGACCGGCTAAAAAGGAGAAAAAGGTGAGCCCAAGATGTGCAAACGCGCGGATCCAGAGATCATCCTGGACCCTCATGTTTAATTAGGCATCCCAGAGCAGGCAGACGCTTGAAACTGCCCTTAATAAGGAGCACACTCAGACAAGGACGCATACCTTGTTGATGTTCCCCACTCCAAGGCAAGGGTGGCATGGCCATGCAGATGGATCCCTACGGCAGAGGGGGCGGCGGCGGCGACTATGGCGCCATGGCTCAGACTTTTGTGGGCCAAAAGGTTCATGAAACCGTAACGACATTGCCAGCAGATAAGCACATGTCTGCTGCAGCCTGAAAGTTAGCAGCCGGGGCGCTTGCTGAAGTTGAACCTGCTGGGCTTGAAACAGGTGGTGGGCCAGAGTAATCAGGCGAGTCCGTTCCGCCGTGATGGTGATGATGCTGATGATGATTATAAATCCGCCGTTGCCGCTCCCGCTGTTACATGTCTGTCGTAGAGGGGTGGGGCAGAGCAGTGGGTAGCTCTCAGCTGGTAACTTGTTGTCATTGCCTCCAGACGGATGCTCATATTCCAAAGATTTGAGCCTAAGAGCTGCTGCCCCAAAATAGCCTTGTTGGGCACGGCATGCGCGTCTCAGGCAAGGGCAGCTATGGCAAGCAGGAGCCTCCGCAGGCTCCCAAGGAGGCCAAAGGACTGCTCAGAACTTTGCTCTCCAATGAGGCGCCTCAGCTGCCCAGTGGACCTCCCAACTTAGAGTAGTCGAGCATTGGAACTCCAAGAGTCGTAGTGGCACCTTTGCCGGTGCTCGTTCGCTGAAAGCTCACAAGGACAGTGTTCTTGACGAGGGGGGGCCATGTCTGGACAATTCCCTCAATTCATTGTAGCAGTGAGTGCACGTGGCTGACACACACTTGATCTTATAAATAGGGGATCTATTGGGGATATATTCGGATAATGGAAAATAAAATGGAAACTCTCCAACTCTGTTGCTGGACACTCTGCAGCTGCCAAGCTGGTTGACGACTGAGGCTATCCCTGGTGGAAAGTGGAACAACGACGACAACACACTTTTCGTGGGAGGCAGCTTTGGGGATTTCACATGTTGCCGCCATTCGAGGACGATCGTTTGGATTCAGGACATGCCTAAGACGGACTGATATTTTGAGAGATGCCAAGATGCGCAAATCTCCAGAGTGTGAAGCCTTGCCTTTCAGGCCTTCCAGAGGATATGACAAATCTAGAAATGTATCAGATATTCGCACCCTTCGGGCCGATCGCCCCAAGGGGTGCTACAGCTCTCCTCGACAAGGCCAGGAGATGGGCAGATGACAAAAAGATAATGATTGTGTGGGGGGGAGAGGAAAGCATCCGGAGGAATTCCTTGCATAGGAGTCCGGCAAGTGCACGGGCATTGGCTTCGTGAACTTCATGGAGAAAGACTCCGCCGAGAAAGCAATCCGCATTCTAAACGGCTATGCCTTCCTGGCTCCTCGCCTGGGAGCAGTGGCTAGCTGTTCGCTGTCAGACTTGAAGAGCTGTTGCGGGCATTAAGGATGGCAGCTGGTTGACTGTCAAGAAGAAGGGCCCTCCAAAAAGCAAGGGCGAAGGCAAAAGCGAGGAGAAGGGGTCCGGAAAGAAAGGCGACAAGGGCAAGGGAAGGTCATAGTTGTCCCTCGTCAGCATTTTCTTGACAGCCAAGCCGCCAACTTGTTTTGCTGGCGACGTTCCGGTGTTTGCTTGCTGCTTCGAATTCCACCAGGTGGCAAGTATGGTGGCTTGTCCTGAGCGGCCTCATGTCTCTACACTGCTGGGCTCTTGAGTTATGACGCATGTTTGGTGGACCACCACAACCCAGAAGCTGTAAGCACCTCATTTGCTTCACAAGGGCTCTGCGTTTTACTACTTAGGAGCTCTGGATGACAGCCTACCAGTTGTAGATAAATCTCCTGGCACCAGAGCTCCGCCTCAGCTTGAGCAAGACTGGTTAGGGGGACAAGCTACCCCGTTAAGGAACCATGATGCAATGCTTGCATGTCGGATGCCCTAGGTATTTTACCAGTTACGTATAGTTTGCATGGGGATGCCTGGGGCGCGCGAGACTTTAATTGAGGGATCGTAAGCATTGCTGCTCTCTCGTGCTTGCCGACACTGCCAGCCACGAGTGAGTACTTGAATCAGCCCCCAATTTGAAGCCTAGATCCACAGAGAAGGCTTGCGGCTGGTTGGTAGTCCTAGATCTGCTCGCCGGGCAGCTATGTAAGCCGCGTTGCCGTTTGTCAACACTGACCTGACAGGGACATGGCGTCTGATGTTTCAACCTCAAGGCGTGATCCGTGCTGCTGAATCTCTACATATTTGAGAAGGTTCAGGTGTATCCTCATATACGGTGTGGAATGCGGGGCGCAAAAATGGCACAGACATCTTGCTCTCCACTCCTTATGATCATGCAGCCAGCGCTTGGCTGCTTCCCGTTTGAGACATCTGCGGCAACTGCATGTGGCTCGAGCTCAAAGATACTGTTAGGCTGGCAGGCTGAGACACTCCTGCGGCAAGCCAGCCACGATGAAGGGCTGGTACAAAGGCCCTATGGATTATGACATGATGTACATGGGCCCTATGGGGCCCATGGGACCGATGCCCATGCCCATGATGGGCCCCATGTTCTTTGGAAAGGGCTACATGGACTATGGCGACTTAGCTGCTGCTTCTGTTTGGAACGCAAACACTGCAGAACAGCTACTGAGCTCCTTTCGATTGCACTTGACCTACCTAGGCAAGGGCCCAATGGACGGCTTCAAAGGCTTCGGTAAGGGCTACGTTGCTCCGAAGGAGGCGAAAGGCCTCGTCAGGTCAATTGTGTCCTCTCAGGCGGGGGTAGGGGAGGAGGCTCGTGTCAAGTCTTGGTTTGAAGGGCACCTGACAAAATTGCACCTGCTGGCCAATCAGAATTTGTGTCTCCCTCCTCCTCCATTTCTGGTGAAAGTAGGTGGTCCCGGGAACTGGTGGCAAGTGGAATAACGATGAGAATACGCTGCTCGGCTTCAGGGAATGGGCAGCTACCAAGTCCGACAAGACTGCGCAGAGCACATAAAAGAAGAAATTCAACCGCAGAGAGATAGCGCGACAAAGGGTATGTTTGGCATCCCAAAAGAGGCTGCCTCAACATTGCCGAGGCTTTTCGTTGGTGGGCTGCCGCCCGACACCACGAATCTTGAGATGTACCAGATCTTCTCTGCCTTCGGGCCTATTGCCCCGCGGGGAGTGACTTAGACTTTAGACAGATGTCCGAACCACCTCGTGTAGCTCTTTTTCGCACGATACAAACGTGTATCAAACAAGGCGACTGCTCTCCTCGATAAAGACACAGGAAACTGTACCGGCATTGGCTTCATCAACTACATGTCCGCCGAGGCTGCCGAGAAGGTGCCTGGGCTTCTGAAGACACGCCCGAGTAACCGATTTGAAAGACTCCAAGAAGAAACACGCAGGCCATCCGCTCTCTCAACAGCTTCCCGTTCACAGATGGCACGCGGCTGACAGTCAAGAAGAAGGGCCCTCCAAAAAAGGGCGAAGGCAAAGGTGAAGGCAAAGACAAGGGCGATAAAGGTGGCGCGACGCAAAGAAGATCGCAAGTGAGTGAGGGCGTCAGGTTTGTCGCAGACCTTCCCCTGTGGTGCATGGACCTGAGGTAAATGAAAAAACAGTCACACGAGGCGAGAGGCCTTAAGCGTGTCTCGGCTGCATGTCCCACGTGTGCTTTGGCTTCAGTGCATCCCAGAAGCCGAGGTCATTGCCTAGTTTACACTATGTGACACTGATTGATGTCGTCTCTTGGTGGCACTGTGCCTTTAGAGGCATCGGCTTCTGTTTCTGACCTTCTCTCTGAGCTTCTCTTAGGAGTTTCCTCTCGCGCAATCTTCGCGACACATGCAACTGCCTTCTGAAGGAAAAAGGCAAAGTGACCAGTGCATTCGTGAACTTGAGCTTGTTGGAGGGAAAGGATTGGAGCGTCTTGCGGCAGCGGGCAGAAGATATAAGACAATACTGCAGGCTTTAGACTGCCATTCTGAATTTCCATCGTGTGCCTGGCAGTCATAGTCTGCGCGTCAGATGTTTGCTGCAGCTGTTCGAGACGAAGCCAAAGTCGCTTTGAAAGGGCCTGTGCAAGCTTGAGTGATTTAGCAGTGTAGTATGGCTCTGCGGCAGCTTTTGAGTGCAGGTGTAGGGAAGGCAACTGCTTCTAGTTGAGAACCGTTTCAGAGAGCAGGGCCACGCTCCGCCCAACAGTCCTGAGATTTGTGGACAGATCTGCGCAGCTGCTCTGAGCAATGGTGGTCGGAGCGATGCCCCACTTGGAAGCCAGTGGCTCGGGTAAAATTCTGTTTAAGACAGAAAGCCCTCACAAACCAGAGGCAGTGCATCTAGAAGTCTTGCTCGGGTCGCATGTCAGCTTTGGATCCCTCGTGGCGGCCCTGTTAGGCAGTGCATGGCCAAAGCTTCGTCTGACTCAAACGTGATGCCTGAGATCTTTTGTGTGTTTATTCGGTCACATACAGGGGCTCTGTGGAGTAGGTTCTCGTGACTAGGTTCTCTTGTGTGTATTTTGGGGCTCTCACAAACTTTGTACGGTTGGAGATCTGCGCTTCAATCCGCACGCCCGTGCTTTAATCATGGGGGGGGCTTCCATACAGTAGTTTCCATTTTCTTTTCCATCATCCCCATATACCCCCAGTATACTATAGTAGTTTCCATTTTATTTTCCATTACCCTAATATTCTGTATTTCTACAAAGCGTAATGCAAGGCTTCCTTCGCCGTTGCTGGTGGCCAGAGCGGAACTGCGGTGAATCATCCGCCTGCTCAGACATGTGCCTCTGTCACTGGGAATGGGGAAATTCGGCTTTTGTCCAGGAACTGTGGGCGGGCGCGTGAAAAGCAGGTTTTGTGAACGTTGCCAATCCTAGGGCCGCAGCTCAGTGTAACTGCAAGGTCTTACTAGAAGATCCCTTTGCCTTATGCGAATTAGGTATGTACAGAGGCGCCATGGCTATGAGAACCTCCAACATGGCAGGCTACCAGTGTCCGGCTCCAGCTTTGGATTTCAAGGTTCTTGGTTGAGAGCATCAAGTCAAGAAGAACTCAGGATGGGGTTGCGAAAGAAGAACACCAAGTCAGATTTAGATGACTTTGTGCATTTTTGCATTGTGCTTCACAGGCGTAGTCTATGGGAGTGTCTTGGCTGCAAGAAAGGTAGTCTCTTTTGCGCATGCCAACAACAAAAGCAGCTCGCAGGCACGTGTTTCTCAAAATGGGAATATTATCACAGCCCGCACGTGTGAATGTTCATTGGACATTGATGGTGTGAGGTGTGGTGACCCTCATTTCTGGAATCTTTGTCTGCTCCCGTTCAGCGACCTCTGTTATTGCATGCGCGTTTTCTTGCGTCTGCTTGTTCCTGCCTGCGGCTCCCCCCCATCTCAAGGAAGTGAGCAACACGAGGGCCCCTCCAAAACTCAAACGATTGGGTCTTGTGTGGCCAACGAAGGAATGCCGAGAAGGTCGACCATTTGCCACCTCCCGCTGAGTGCGACAATCCCAAATACCTGGCATCTAGGCTTGCAGGAAAATGTCGTCGCATATTCATCATGGCCGTCACCATCACCATGATGCTGATGATGATGATGCTGATCATCATCATCGTCACCATGATAACCATCATTATATGCATTCTGCACCACAGCGGCAGCGGCAGCAGCAGCAGCAGCGGTGCCAATAACAACTGCTGCCAAAGCTGCGGCCACTGCTTCTACTACTGCTATCACTACCACAGAGATACAACTTCAAACTCTAGAAGGGGTAGCAGGAGTAGGACTAGGCGGGGTGCAAGTCGTCATCATCGTCATCGTCGTCGTCATCATCCTGTCTTCTCGTTGCTGATGTGGATATTTAGTGCCTATTTTTTTGTGTTGCTGCTAGCAGATTCAGATGCCCAGGTTGCCCTAGTCATAGTATGCAATCCTGCAGACGCAGCCCTGACACAGCTTTCGAAAAACAATGGAGTGGCGCTCTGCATCTGCATGAGCGACTGCAATAAGTGGTAGCCTGCACGCAGCAAGTCCCAACTGTTTGGGATCAATGCATCCAAATAGAGTTAGCAATGACCATTTCCATT
>CAJNIZ010004247.1:65927-86870 GCA_905231905.1 Symbiodinium pilosum
TAGGTTGTTATGGTTTTGGGTCTTCAGGTGGGTCTTTCCTAGGATTCTACCTATGGGTCTTTCGGTGTGTTGAGGGTTGAGGTATAGGTTGTTATGGTTTTGGGCATAGGGGGGTGGGCATGGTTAGAAAATGGAAATGGTCATTGCTAACTAATAGCACAAGATTTCTGATGCAATGTGGCGCCTGCGCCCTATGACGAAAACTCTGATGTGACAAAATCTAGTAGGAAGGTAATCAAGGTAATCCCCGCATACAATCCCTATAGTTAGAGGTAAGGCTCTCCCACCGAAGCAAGGTCACTGGCAGCAGAAGGCGGTTTGGCATTCTGGGAAAACGGGGTCGCTTGGACACCTTGACCTTCCCCAACGAGGAGCACCCTGTCGTAAGTATCTGGTGCGCGCTGTTGTGTGACGAAGGTATGACGCCGAGTGTTGATGCATAGTGGGTCAGGGTGCTACTACGTGTCCATGCAGGCGGTGTGCTTTGCGTAACGGAGCACTTTAGTCACGAACACTCAACCAGAGTCCAATGCCATCTAGGAAATGGCCATCAGCTAAGGTGGCACAAATGCTGCAGCTTGGCTAGTTCAGCCTTTTGTTCAAAGGCATGTGCCAAGGTTTGGTTTGGGGGCTGTCAGAACGCACCTAGACCGCAACCACAGCATGCACAGGCATGATCAACGACGGCAAAAAGATGCTCTGTGTCTCTTCTGCAGTGATGCATTTGCACATTGCCGCTGGGTGTATACAGCAACAAAGCTACAAACATGGCAAGACAATGGAGCAATGCTGGTCCAGAGCCTAGGGAGGCTCTTACTCAGGCGAGGATGTTACGATGATGCCTTTCTCTGAGCTCAAAAACCAGCACCATGGAATGTGGTGGCCCCATCTGATGCTTTGCCAATGGATGCTGCAAGGTGGAAGGAGAGGGGTGCAGCAGCTCAGGTGTGGGACTCATGCCTGCATGGGCCCTGACGAGCGCTGTCTGCATGTAGATCATCAAGATGCAGCCTGGCAATCTGAGTTTGCTGAGTGGCTCGATCCACAGGGAGAAGAGGGCCCTGAAAGTGCAGTCTGAGGCAGAACTCACGAAGCCCAAGAAAGGGCAATGTCCCGGGGATGCTTGGACTCAAAAAGAAACTGTTGTTCCCTGCCAGCTCTGGAAGGCTAAGCTGCTCAGCACATTGACATGGCATGCCTCATTCTATAACCCAATCCAACCAACCCTAGATGTAAACCTACATAACCCCATAGAACTGTACCAGCTGCCGCAGTCCCATCCAAGTCATGCCACGATGACTGCATTCAATCATCTGAGCGGCTGGAGTGCATCCACTTAGGCAGGCTCCTTGTCTCAGTGCTTGCTTGAGGATTGCTAGGTAGTTCAAGAGCAGACATGTAACTTTGAAGGCGAACTCACTCAAGATGCTGGCACGGAGGGGCACAACGCCCAATTTGCAGCCCAGCTAGAAAGGAGGAGCTGAATTGAGACATCCAGCTGGACTCCGCGCGTGCGTCATGAGCGAGTACATTCTGAGCGCATATTGACATGTTGAGATGCCCAGGTGCTGGGCGACTACAACCAGCCTGAGAAATACGAAGCTCGGTTCAAATAAGAAGCCAACAGGACACCTCTTCTGGTGAAGTTATGCGCCTGCAGTGAAGGAAGTCTACTCCTTGGCCATGCCATCGGTTTGGCTCCCCAGCGAATGGGTTGATTCTGCTCGGCATCGAAGGCCGCATTCCAGAGTGACTCTCAGCTGGAGGGTTTTGACTGTCACGCAAATGGAGCAGCACTTGTTTTAGTGATCCGCTGGGAGTCTCTTGCGGGAGGACGCAGCGCCACCTCTCCTGGGAGCAGTTCCTGGCGAGCTGAGACAGAAAAAAGCTGTGTGCTTGCAACACGTACTTCATGATGTCGCTTCCGGAGCCTGTATGCTTGTCATCAAGTACTAAGTACTGTTGGCCACCAGGAGCGGAAGACAAAAAGTGGGATCCTTGGAAATACCTTGCTGGGACTGTATCCGTAAGGCAGTTTTGGGACTTGCTGCCTTGGACATGGCGCTCTCAGCCTCGTAAGTCTGAACGCTGAGGCCACATCCAGTTCCAGGCACTTTGTTTGAGACCCTGCCACGGAATGTACCACGTCTTGTAGCTAGCTCATGCACAGCACTCAGCATCCTTCACATGACTTTCCTGCATGGAGGCGTAGAAAATCCAAATCAGCTTCCGCGAGAAGGAGGTCCCAGGGCGGGTGAGCGCCCCTTAAAAGATTTAGACTCCTGGAGTCAAAATCTCTAAAGGGGCGATTTGGTAGAGGCCGTTCAGACGGTCCATACAAACCAGCTCCATTTTGGAAGATGTGCCCAGATGTTTAGCATAGGGCATGAGGGGGCTCTTGCAAAATCAGATCTGCGTATGGGGGTCCGGAGCGTGTTCTTACATGGCTCTGATGTTGTTGGCAAAGGTTATTTAATGTCAAACAGCCAAGGGGACACAGCTCATTTATCTTGGACAGGGGTTGTTGGTGGAGCTGCTGATCTCAAGCAGTTGCCCGATGTCTGCAGCTGTGTTTCGTCATGGACCCTAGATAGTCCCCAACAAATAGAAATGCGTTCCTGGGTACAATGACCAAAAAGAAAGTCATAAACAACTTGAAGCTGTCATCTGTAGTTCCACTTGCCAGGAAGCGAGCGTCACGGAAGCGCAGGGGGCTTGAGCAGCCTCATGGGAGAGTTTCTGGAACGAAGGGTCCTTGAGGATATAAATGTGGGTGCTTCGTCTGTGTTCTTTTTCAACATTACGCTACCATATTGGACGGCCGAAAAGGGAAGTGCCAAGACGCCACTGCAGCTCTCCCACCTTAGACCAGAGCAAGGGGGAATGGTCAGGTAGCAATTCAGGCGGGCTCGGGAGAAGGGGAGAAGACAGGGCGAGGCCGCAAGGCCTGCCTGTTCCAGAGCGCTGTCGGCCAGAGGCCTTGACAGATCTTGAGGAACCGCGTATCTCCAAGGCTCTGCCTCCGAGAAGGAAGCGTCTAGGCCACCACTGACCTGCTGAAAGAAGAGAGGGCACCTGCATCTTGACGCAGGGGAGAGGATGTTCTGGATGCTATGATTGCCTACAGTAATTGCAGCTCCTTGAACTGCGATTGTCGTCAGAGTGCTATGGTGTCAGTTTGCAGTTTTGAGCAGGAGTCAGTGCACAGAAGCAGCTGTCCATGTTGCAGGTCCGCCTCTGGCTCTCGCCACGGCCCTGCTTTCTGGAAGAAAGGTACAGAGAAGTTATTCAGACTAAGTAACGTGCTAAAGTTGTTCAACTTTGGCTTAGGCCTGTGCTTTTCAGACATGACTCATGCCTCACAGCTGGAATCTGGCATGGCTAGTGCGGCTAGCAGCTGCCAGTCCAGAAGCTTGACTGACTTTCCGCAGCAGGCTTCTGCTAGGATTCCTGCTTGAGTGGATCAGTGGTTTCTTTCTCACAACAGGAAGCAGGACTCAGCCTCAAATCCCAATGACTGACAGTCAACATATGCAGCGAAACGAAATCACACCTTGCTCTTGGTGTCTCGCTGCATGCCCCAGCGCACCATATGGTTGCCTTGGAGCCCAGCTTGAGATGGATCTGGCTTGGCCGTTGCTGGCAGACCTCAGCAGATGCTGGAGCCTCACAACATCTTTGCTAGTTTGATAACTGCCAACACGCTTCTCTTGGCCCTCATGTACGTTGCTTGTGATAATCTGGGCTTTGTGGACAAACTTCGCCAGGGCGACGGGAGCGGCCATACGCGTACAACTCCTGGAGGCAGGTTGCAAGGGGAAAGCGGAGATTGAGAAGCACAGCGATTCTACAAGCCATACAGCCACCACCGCTCCGCTGCTACTCATACTCCAGTTCTACCTGTACTATTTTGTACTGCTTCATGTTCTTCTCTGACTGTTGGTCCCTTACCATGAGATGCTCGCCTTGAATTCTTCAGTTGTACCAGCAAAGATATACCTGAGGCAGAGCAAGTACAACGCATCTTTTGCTAACCTTCCCCTTGTTGCGCAATGTTTACGAGGGCAGGGGCAGCTTCATGACAGAAGTTGTGCCATCTTGGCTGACAGGCGCGGGGGCTGGCAGACGGCTGCAAACATCCCTATTGCGTAACTTGGCTTGACTCGCTGGGGCAGAACCTCAATATGTTCTTAACGAAGCGCACATGTTCGGGAAGGGCTCAGGTAGGCCTTAGACCGCGTGGAGCTCGTGAGCCCCTCGTGAGTTCGCAGCACATGGACAGCATGGAACACAGCAAAAATGCGACGCTGTGTGCATTGTGGGCGGGGATTGAGGTGGTGCGCCTTGGCGACAAGATCGAAAAATCTGGCGTCGGCACTGCCGGGTCTGACCCGGAGACTCAACTTGCAAGGATTTGAGTGGCTGGTGCTTTAGCTTGGAGTAAGCCGCCAAGGCACAGGCTTTAGCCTGAAAGTGATTGACGTCTTTCAGCATATCGCTTTCTGGGGGATTGGCTTGGGTATGACTAGCACCTTCTGAATGCCTTTTCTGAGCATCACCTCCGAACCCCCCCTTCCTAATTCCTCTTAAAAATGGGTAGCCCTTGTCACCTATAAAATGGGTTCTTCATTTTATGGAGGGGTCATTTTTCATAGTGGGTATTTCGTGGGGGTCCTTACTTGAGCCATTTTATAGTGGGTGTAGCATAGATGTGGCGTGCCCTATTTTGTTTCTGGGATGCTTGGGAGATGGATGTTATAGTTTAGAGCTTCCTCAAGAACCTCATTGTATAGACTTTTCGGGGTACCCCCCAAAACAGTTAAGACCCCCATTTCATAGACCGATTTTTACTATAAAACGGGGTCCCTAGGCTTTACCTGCAGAAAACCTCCACGAGCCATAGCGAGGTGTGGAGGGAGGCAGACGGGGCGGTCACAGTGACGTGGGACGCTGGGATGCAGCCTGTTTTGGTCTTTCACGATGGCTCTACATGTGTCCAGATGCCAATTACAAGCTATCCCCAAGTTCCTTCCAAGCCAGGATGCAGAGGACTTCCTGGAAATCACCATCAGGGAGAAGGGCTCCACCCTTTGGACCGAGGCAGGTGTGCAGTGCATGCCGCAGTCAGCGGGCGACCGCCATGGTGCGGCAATTCCTTGAAAATTTGTAATTCAAGGGTGGGCAAGCGGTTTCGTACCATAGCGCGCTCGTTTGACGTTCCCTTGGTGCGAATTCCCGAGCCTGCAGGACTCCAAGGTCGGCGTTGCACATGTGAACGTTTCTGCACTGGCACGCCTGGCACCTTGGCATTGCAGCGTTAAAGAAAAAGACAAGCAAAGGTCAGGCCGCATCTCCAAGTTTGGGAAGCACCATTACAGCTTTAGCTAGGTAGGCCTAGATCTGGACATGAGACAGCCAATCTCCTTCGCAAGTTGTTGGGCCAGCGCTTGTGCACAGAGAGCGGCGCGGGGTGCGGGAGTGCTGTGCATCTTTGGAGGCAAAGTTCCGCGGAGCACTTCAGGCAAGGAGCTATCGGAAGAATGTTGCGGAGTGCCACTGAAACTGCCGGCTTGCCAGGTGTACCGCCGTGGGACTGAGAAGGACCTCTGGTGAGAAACGATTCTTGAGAAGCTGAACTGTTTTTGCAGCCTGCCATGACACAAGGAAGGCTTAGCATAAAATGGAGAGGTTGCACTGGGGCATGCAGGGGGAGGCATGCGAACTTCAAAAGTGCTTCGCTGGACAGGCTGGTGTCCTCTTCGTTGATCTCCAAACAAAGGAGCTCGGATTCAAGGGGCGCGCATCAGCATCTGGACCTGGACCTGAGCTCGAGGACATTCCCCCGATGGCTGCGGCGAGGCTGCTGCAGCCCGCTCTGGTGATGCTCTTCCACATTCAGTGGCCGGAATTTAAGCGAGATTCGAGCTAGCCAGTCCTTAGTCCCAGTAAATCATCCAGAGCCCTTACCTTCATGGGCTATGTTGAAGCTTCCCAGCCTGCGCAAACCAGGAAAGTCCACAGTAATGGCCTGATGGGGGCAGTGGCTGCTGTTGCAGATTTCGAAGCGTTGGACATCTTCAAGACTTATTGTCTTGTACTGGGGGCGTGGCCTGGCTGATGATTCTTCAAATTCTGGGCCTTGGGAGCTTTCCACTTCAAAGGACTGCCGAGAAGTTTGGCGATCTCTTCAATTCCAATTGGGACGAGCTATGCACTCAGGAGCTTGGACTCACTCTAGAAAAGTGGGTCAGGTTTGGCGAGACTCTGCGCAATAAAAAGGATATTTCTGGATACAGCCACTGTGCATGTTCTGACGCCACATTGCTTGCGCCCGCATGTTGGAATTGCCACTTCAAAGCTTGCTTCAAAGCTGCAACCCTGAATGCTAACATGTCCTGTGTGCTGAGTACTAAGGGAGCACAAGAAGCTGTTCAAGGATCCGCTCAAAAAGGCACACACTGCACCTGCTCAGCTTATGTTATTCGTGATTGGCATGAAAAGGCTCGCCAAGCGTGTTTTGCAGGTAGTTCAGGCAGAACACTCATCGCTTTACAGCTGCTCGGAGGCATCTGGCTAGGGATGCGCCTGGCAGCTGCACTAGGCATTGCTAAGTTCAGGTGATGGAGTGTGCCCGCATTTTACCTACTGGGGCGGAAAACGCAACGAGAAGATAGCGCTGGGAAGAGGCTGAGGGCGCTGGTTCTGCATCTTTCAACATGCGCGTTCTCGGCAGCCTCCACCAGGCAACCACTTTCTGTCCTTGCTTGGCAACGGTGTGCGCAAGGGGCGGAGGCAGCATGATAATACCCCCAGCAAGTGTAATGAAGAATCAGATGGGAAAACAGAAAATGTTATGGAAAGTGGGATCAGTTTCCGTTTCATGATCCATGTCCGTTTCCATTTGACTCTCCATTCTTGAGGGCTTGGTAGCTCGATGTAGCTCGCGAGTCTCCAGGCGCGTGTTCACCTACGTTTTGCTGGACGAGGGCATGTTCTTCTCAGCCACTCAGCGTTCAAGTGTACCTACGTTCTGTTAGCTCAGAAAGACAAGATGCTAAGGTTCAATCATGACATGTTGTGTAGCATTCAGGAGACCGGGGCTAACATCGCAAAAGACTTCTTCAGTATCTTGGATGTCTTTAGTTGGCATGTTCCTTGGGCTCGTTAGGCAAATTCGATGCAGACCATCCCCTGCAGGCAAGCATGCCGTCCATGCCAATGCCTCCCCTGCTGTCACCTGGACTTCATCTGCTGCTGCGGCAAGTCATGGGGCTCTAGACAATGCGAACTCGATTAAACATCATTCTTGAATGATGGTGTCAGACGGGCGTCGTGTAAGTATGCTAGCCAGCGGTGCAGTGTTGCTCCATCAGCGGACCCCCAGTTTGGAGACATTCGCAAATGCAGCTACCCACTGAACTGTGAAGCTGCTTGGCTCCCACTGCAAGCGCTGAGGTGCGCATGGCGGGCACCTTCCGCTTCTGCGAGACGTCGCAAAGAGCGCCTGTCCTCGTTGTAGATAACGATTCCGGCACCTACAGACCGCCTGAGCCCCAGGCAGGGCAAGAAGCATGGCACGTCCTTTGTCAATGCTTTGTATCATATCTGTACTTGTGAGTCCTTGAAATTTCAGGCTTCGAATAACAGAGTCGCTCCAATGGCCAAGCAAAGGCGATGAAAGCATAAATGCCCTCCTTTCCAAATTAGTTGGAAATGTAAACATGGGAACACCATTGGGTGGCTCAAGTGCCCGCTGTGGTTTAGGCTAGCTCTTAAGCCTGTGTACGCCATGTGCGCGCATGCATTGGTTTCAGCGGCTTAACAAGTGCGAAGATCTAGTGGTCATAAAAGTGCGCCAAGAAGAACCAGACCGGCGTCGAGCGAGGAATGGGGTAGCTCCCAACTAGTGGAACCTGGTCAGAGCGGCAAGAAAGGCGGATGCTAGAAGTGCCGGAAATGCTGCAAGCAACATCAGATCCACGGAGCCAACATGACGGGACCCTTTCAAGGGCTCTTGAGACATCTTGAGACATTGCTAACTAGTACTTCAGACTTTGGCAGGTGTTGTGGGCTTCTGCTGTTGCGAGATGCTCCTCAGACTGCGTCGGGGTACAAGGTGGATTAAGGCTGCGCACCCACGAGTTGTAGAAGCGGCTCCCCCCTTGCTGCTTGAGTTGTTGGCTTATCTGAGTCAGAGATTGCAATGATTGCCATGTCAGAGTTACTGCAGGGCACCGCACATTCAAGAGTTTTCGCATCCTTGTGACAGGAGCTGATTCCTGAGCTCATGTGATTGAAGCAGGACTTCCACGCAGACAGGATTATTTTTTCTCCTCAGACATTCGTAGCAATCAAATCTGCATGACAATCAGTGATGATTTTAACTAACCTCTAGTTGCCCTCCAATAGTGTTGTTGGCAGCCATGGGGGGCTTCTGCGACCTGCTGGGGGATGGAAGGCTGCTGAAGCGCGTCGAGCTGGAGGGCATTGGAAGTCCACCGAAGAAGGGTGACATGGTTCGGGTTCAGTACGAGACACGCCTCGAAGGGACATGTGTGGACTCCATGTCTGACGATGCTTTCGAGTTCACCCTCGGCGAAGATCAGGCTTACCGCTCAAACAAGGTTTTGGCTCTTGATTGCTTGCTTGTTTTCGTTGACTCATAGACGGGGCAATAGGCGTGCTGAACGCAAGCTGCGGGTGATCCGTGTCTGCCCAGGTGCTTGAGGCTTGGGACTTGGGAGTGGCCACGATGCGCCCTGGCGAGCGCAGCACTTTTACAGTTCACCCCAGCCTTGCTTACGGTGAAGATGGGGCTGGAGAGGACTGAGCCTAAGTCTAAACATTCCAATCTTGCATCATGATTGGCAATCGCTTCCTGAGCAAACTTCTCAAGTGCTGAACTGAAGTTGCGCCTTTGC
The DNA here is from genome assembly GCA_905231905.1 of Symbiodinium pilosum. Taxonomy (NCBI): domain Eukaryota; class Dinophyceae; order Suessiales; family Symbiodiniaceae; genus Symbiodinium; species Symbiodinium pilosum. Next base: position 74,849 of record CAJNIZ010004247.1, read on the forward strand.
CAGTCAGCATTGCACAGAGAAATGGTGAACGGTAACCATGCCGCTGCCCGCTACACTGTTGTTGTTCTGCCGTGCTGCGCGCAGGAGATCCCGCCATCTGCCACTCTGGAGTTTACAATCCACCTTTTCCCAGAGAAGACCAAGAAAACAGATGCAAAGCCAGACCGGAAAAAGGAGCAGGCTGCCTCTGGCAAATTTTCTGGCGACGAGCAACGGCTCCTTCGAGCACAGGAGGCTAAAGCTCGTGGCAATGGCTTGGTGAAGGCCGGAGACTATGCAGCTGCATCTGCAGCATACAAGGAGTCTCTAATGTTGATGAAGGTGTCGCAGACGCATTCCGGGGATGTAGAGCTGCTCCGGGAGAGCGGAAACCTTCGTACTGCGTGCCTCTTGAACTTGTCTCAGTGCGCATTGAAGATGGATGACCCAGCCACAGCTGCTCAACATGCCACAGATGCCTTGGAACTTGAGCCAGCCAACTGCAAGGCATTGTATCGACGGGCTCAGGCACGCCTTGCCTCGGGGTCTTTGGAAGAAGCCAAGGACGACTTGATGGCAGCTCTGCAAGTCGAACCGCAGAACAAAGACATCCGTGAACGCCTGGACGCTTGTCGCAAGCGTCTGCAGCAAGCTGCGCATTGGCATAAGCAAGCATTTGGGGGACTCTTTGGGAAGGTCCCGCAGCAGAAGGCGATACAGCGATCATCGGAGAGCCTGCAATCTCTGCCAAAGGTTTGGATGGAAATCCAGATAGGTGCCAGGGTGGTTGGTAAGGTCGAGATTCTCTTGTACAGGGATGCGGTGCCTCGCACAGCCGAGAATTTCCTCAGGCTTTGCGCTGGAGATCTGGGTTCGGGCAAACGCGCTCGGCTGCACTACCGCCGCTCACGCATCCACAGAGTGGTGCCTGATCATGGTTGAAGAATCTTTCGCAGAAGCGATATGTATGCATACATATGGTAACTACTCACTATAACGTTCATATCACGTAATGATAGCATGCCTTAAAGTACTACAGAATGAGAGTAGCTAACAGACAAGACAGGTCAAAGGATGCCTTATCGAGGCTGGCGACATTGAGAAAGGCAATGGTACGGGCGGGGAGTCCATCTATGGATGGGGCCTTAGTCATCAAGACAACTGACGGGGGTTTTATGATAATCTGACATGTCTACCGATGGTTACCTTTTTGCACAAAGGAAAGGCGTGCATGTTTGTATTGCACTTTTGAAGTTAGAAGCTGACATCAAGCAACAAAGCTGTAAATGCCCTTCGTTTCTGCCAAGGTCCAACCTTTTCTGACGAAGCATTTGTGGACGCTCATCACAGGAGAGGGCTGCTGTCCATGGCCAACAAAGGTCCAAACACGAATGGCTCCCGCTTCATATTCACTCTCCGATCACTGCCAGAGTTCGATGGCAAGCAAGTTGTATTTGGCGAGGTAGCCTCTGGCATGGACGTCTTGGACGCAATGGAGGCTGTTGAAACTGAGTACCCTGACTGGCCTTTGACGCCTATCAGCATAAGTCGATGTGGCGTGGCTAGTTTACCCGATGCCTGAAAGTGTGGCACGACATCATCACATTGAAGCAAAAGAAGCTTGAGTTGTTGCATGCGTCCAACTTCAGGGATTGCAAGCAAAGGCTTCGAACGATACTGTACACGTGACCTCAAAGCAACAGGACTCCTGTCATCAACACACCCGTGGACGAAGGTCATTGTCCATTTTTGTCACATATTTGCAAACCTTTTCTTGGTGGACCGATGCAGTCAATGCTCTGGAACCTCATTCTTTCAGCATGCATGTGGCAGCATTCAGCATAGGGCGTCCGCGTTGCACTTCATCCATCCCAGCCTACGATCACATCATCCTGAAGCTAGCAAGAAAGGCGTGCCGCTTGCTTCATAGGTTAGCAGCTGGTGCATCATGCCTTTGAGCCAAGGTCGTCTGACCACTTACCCATCCTCAAGGCGCGTTGTCAGCGTTGAAACGGGTCACCACTTGGGCGCTCATGGAGGAAGTGCTGGAGCTTAACTTCCCAGGGCTCATTGTGCCTTGTCGCATCGTGAGATGGACGCGTTGATGCATGCTGCTAGCTGGTAGCATGATGGACACTGTTTGGACGTGAACCTGAGGTGCGGACCCTGCCCGTCACAGAGCCGCAGCCAGAGGAGCAGATTGTTGCAGCCCCTTACATTTTCTACCCCGATCCTTTCAAGTGGGAAGGACACCTTGGAGTTCTCGGGGCCCAACGAGACAAAGGGCTCGATGCATGGCTTCACATCTTTAGGCGAAGCTGGCAAAGTTCTGGGAACAGCCACGGTATTTAGTGCTGTCTTGGCAAACATTCTGCGGTAAGGAAAGGCTGCGTGTATGCTGGGCAGTGGAAGTCGCTCGCCTCAGCTTGACCTCTTCGGCTGCTTTGCCTGTTCCAGCCCTCCGTGAGGTGGCAAGTGGAGTCAGAGGAGGAGCTGAAGACGAGCTCTATTCAGGCTGGGAACCCTTAGTTCAATCTGCTTCTTCAGATGCCTGTACACCAACATTCTGCTAGGCATGTCCTACTCTCTTGATGCTTTTTTTTCGCGTAGGGATGCGGTTTGCCTACTAGCACGTGATAGCGCATAGTCAACGCTGCTGCAGATTGCCCAGCTAAGGCTGCGGCCAGCGTCTGGGAATGGAAAAACCGGAATGGTTGGCAGCGCTATTCGAAGGAGGTGCCTTCTGCAAGACCACGGATGTTTCAACCGTTTGAATACGGGTCATGTACACGACAACGGCACAAGAAGAGCAACAACAGGCAACAAATTTACGGAAAGCCACAAGCAAAGAGGAAACTGACTGCCGTTCTGAGTTATGCGTATACAGCAAAGACCTCTCAGTCTTGTGAACGCATTACTCATTGTGATTTGGTCTTTGGCACTCTTCTTGTAGCTGCTTACCTTTGTTACTGGTGCTGGCTTCGTTCCAAATCTGTGACTGCTGTGGAGTGGCACGTGCCATGCGGCCATGCATGAACCACTCTTGAGGACGAATGTTTGTTGGATCAGCTGCAAGTGGAATGCAATGGGCAACAAGCAGAAACTTCTGCGCGACTTGGCATGCAGCACCCTCTTAATGCTTCAGGGACTCCATGGAAGAGGTTGGCACTGAAGAAATCGGTTAAGTAGGAGGAGTTGGTGCCTCCTTGAAAGATGCCCATGCCCCAAGGTTTTCGTTCGGAGCCTGAGACAGCAAGAAGCTACCAGCAACCTGTCGTGCTGCGAGCGCCATGTACTCCGGCCACACATTCCTCCTCCTGAGGACGAGGCACAGCATACAAAGTGGATTTTGTCGAAAGCATCCAGACCCTCGGCTGTGTCAGCGGTAAGTGCCACATCATGGCATGGTGTCGGGCACCTTTGGTGCGTGAGTTGATTTTGATGAGGACAAATCTCAAGACTGGTTCGGGGCTTAATTGTGTGCTAGGCCACTAGGCATGACAAATGAGCACCTAGCAAGCCCAACATGTCCTCCTCTTCTCTGTCAAGCTGGAGGTCGGGTCAGGGAGATGCGCCAGATCTTGAGTGGAAGCCACTTGCCACTGAGAGAGCATATCTGCCCATATGCTCTAACATGCACACAGGAGCTGTCAGCTTGCATAGTAGTCGGTAGCAACCTCTTTGTAAACGAAGAAAACATGGCCTGATTGAAGGCTACGTCCCTTCCTGGGAGATAAACTTTGGAGGCGTGGAGTGGAAGGCCGATTTCGAGACCCAAGTGACTTTGGGACTTCCAAAAGTTTGGTTCGGCTTGATAAGGAATTCGGATGTTTCGGGCCTATTTGTTGGTGATCCAGTGCAAGCAGGCGTGCAGCTTCCACGATGCGGTTGCCATCGAGCGACTTGCCTTGCGGGCTTCATGACCACTGTTGACTGTGAACACGTGTGAACATGATCTGGAATGTTGTTACGAATGACAAAAAGCCCTTCATGACCGTTACCTTCAATGCTGCTACTGCAGCAAAATGACTGCTTTAGCCTTGGCGGTTGTTGCGCTGTCATCGCCACGAACAGCTGCAACCACCACCGCTGCTGCAACAGCAAACCGCCACTGCCACCGCCACCGCCATGCAAAAAGTACTTCCGGTCATTATGCTCCCAATGCTGACAGCTCGTATTCAATCTCATTTGGCAACATTTATCACGGCTGTCTCGTCTTGTCTATGATCGCAGCATGATGGGGCGGATGTTGATGCTTGCTTGCACTCCTATTTGAAGAGAAAGCTAGGCCCTGTCAGAAGCAAAACTGCTTCATGCTTTAGGTCTCTGGCGCCTGAGCTTGCCCGTTTTGCATTTGTAGCAGCTGGAAGTGATCAAAGGATGAGACCCAGCATTCACATTTGGTGTTGAGGTGTCACAATTTGGAGCTTCTGCAGCCAAGCATCACAGCTTGATGCACAACGCCGAGGCAAATCTACATCGCCGCCCCTCCAGCAGCACCCTCAGGGGAATTGCGGGATCCTGTCAAGCAAGATTGCCCATTCAATGGATGAACCCTTCTTGAGCACCAGCTAGGGCAGTTGGCAAAAAGCATCAACGCGTGGATGACAAGAGCGTCAGCTTTCTTCAGAGGAGGGACGGAGAAAATGGGTGTGGGGCCAGGGCACATCTGCATGTATTGCGTAGAAGCAGAGACAGGCGCTAGTTACAGACAGCCTGTGTTGGATACATGGAATTTCGCAGTCCTGCCCATGCAGGCGAGTAGCCCTGCCAAGATCTATATGTGCTCTCTTCAGTGGCGTCATAGGCAGTCTGAAAGATGTACGCTTCACGCTGGTTCAAGCCACTGTCATGTTGAGAAGCGGTCATCGCTCACGAAATTTCCGACGACGCTTCATTTAGGCAAGGAACGAATAGCTGTACCTGAAATTTGTGAAGTGGTCCAAGGATGCACGAGTTCCTCTTGCATTGAGCAGCTCCTCGGACGCAAGCATTTCCTCCAGAAATCCATGAGCAGTTTGCAAGGGCCATCTTGGTTTCTGCAACCCTCACTTCTTCCGCAGTGTGGCTCCAAATTAAATGACATTGACATTCAGTTCGATCCCATCACACCAGAAGCAAATACTTTGTCACGTGAGCGTGCCAGCCAGCAACGAAGACAGGAAAGCAAGGAGTGTCATCGGCAAGTGCTTGTGGTAGTTCTATGCAGTTGACATGCGAAATGCAAGGGTGTGGTCAATTCTGGCCTTCGGTCTTTTTCTGCTGGTTGTCTGGCAACCCAGAAGCCCACGGGGCTTCGCAGCTGAAGCGTCCCCTTCCAGGCGCCGGGCCGAGCGGTCGGAAAAGCGATTTGCTGCCTCGGCACGAGAGAGGGGTGAGGCCTTCCTCAGCAAACGTGAGGAGAAGCTGTTGAAAAGCATCGTCGGGGCTGGAAGACGCCGTGACTGGAATTGCGTACAGGAAACCATCTGCGATTATGATGGTGCTCAGACGCCAATTTATAGTGCGGCACTTTTTGCAGCAATACGATGTGGTCGGTTTGAGGAGGGTGCCAGCATCTATGATGAGATGTGCCGCCGTGCTGTCTGGCGCGATCTACCAAGCTTTTCCATGGCATTGAAAATTTTCTCCAAGTCTTTTCCTGACCGGGTTCCTCTGATCTGGGAGGAGGCGGTGGCCCTGCACCCGCTGGATGCGGCCCTTTGCGCTGCAAGAATCGATGCTGCCGCAGAGGCCGGTGACGTCGAAGCTGCTCGGCAGATCCTTGTGGAGATGGATCGCAAATCCGTAGCACGAAACCTCGTGCACTTCACTGCCGCCATCCGTGCCTGCACAAATGCGGATGATCAGGAGAGCCATGAGATGGCCAAGCACTTCTTTGAGCTGGCTTTAGGGCAGGGTGTGGAACCTGACCTTGTTGCATTCCGTGAGCTAATCGGCGCATATCGTCAGGCTCCCCTTCCTGAGGTCCAAATGGTTTCTGCCTTCATGAAAGATATGGGCTTGCAAGCTGATAATGCATTCAATGACGCCTACTTGAGAACAGTTCTTAAGATTCCCAAGGGTCGAAAGTTTCAGTCAGCAGCTGAGATCTCAACAATGATCGGAAAGCTGCAGGATGTGGACAGATTGACGGAAGCCCGTGCCACCTTGGCCACATTTGCAGAGGAAGGTTTGCAGCTAACTGCTCTGGGCCATCTCCTGAACGGAGCACTGCAGCAACTGCAGTGAGTCAGAAGATGCCGTAACACGGATGGGAGAGGAGAATTCGGCTGCACCTATTCTTCGGACTTAGTGTTTCATCATACTATAAATGCTAGTTGGCCTGAGCGGTGGCAATGTCTCGAAGCATCTAGCACCCGCCGCCAAGCAAACAAGGAAGCCATGCGGAGCAAATTAGAGGCTTAACATGGCAGCGCCAAGTCGTGCTGCACAAAGGTGTTTCCGTGGAGCAAGAAGGCAGCGAGACAAAAAGGTGCACTCGCAAGAGTTTCGCTGAAGGTCAGGTATTTGGGGAATGGCTGAGGGGCAATGCTGGTAGGATTTGGCACGCCGAGTAGGGGCCAAATAGGCTACAGGTATCTGCAACTCAGCAAGCAGAGCACAGCCATCCCACAAAGAGCACCGCATTCACAAGATCGGTTTTGACGTGGCCCTGCGGTGAGTTCAGGCGGAGCAGAGTACCTCTTCGACTTCAAGAAGATGGTCTGCAGTGGCCCAAGGCTCCCTTCCTGCACTACTGAGGTTCCCAAATAGCTTTGAAGAGGGCTATGGGACTGCTGGCTGCAAGCCTCCTTGGGATTGTGAAAAATCAGTGTGGCGGAAGTTTTCGTTAAGGAGTTCCGACATCCACGCGCTTCGTCGCTTGGCCAGCTCAGGGCTCTGAGCTGGGGAGGCCAAAGAAGACTTCAAGGACTACAAGCCCTGGATATGCAAGCCATGTGTAGCATGGAGCTCGCAGGATCGTAAAGCAATCGAAGCAACTGCCGCTTTCACGTTAGCCCCGGAGTTGGTCAAAGTCAGTCAGGCTGCGTTGCGTTCGACCTTTCACAACTTTCAGTTACTCGAGGCAACCAACCAGGCTGACCCATGCAGGCTCCTGCGTATCGTACATGGTCAGCTCAGCAGGCCTACTTTGAACAACCGAGCAGATGCTAGTGCAAGCCGTGCAGATGGTCAAAGACCAAATGCAGTAAGATCTCCAAAGACGAGATCTGCGCTGGGCAAGACACAAAAACATGGAGCAGAGGCGTGAGCCAAAGTCTTCCCGTTTGTGCAAGCCCGAGCGCCAACAAGGAAGTTGCTAGACTGCTCAAGACAAGCTCGGCACGCTTCACTGCGCACATCCACCCAGCAAGTTGATGCTTGCATTGCAGCTACACGCAATAGAACCCACCTAGACTCAACTATCGTGCCTTCCGACTTTTTCCAATGGACCAACTGTCCCAGATGGACAGGCCTCCAAGGCCTCCAGACTGGCTTCCCTGCTGCGATCCGTCGCATGAATGTCCTTCGGGGCTTCCACGAAGGCCTGATGTCTGCCAAGGCGGGGGATCGGATTCGGATGGGATTCCAGAGCCTACCTGTACGTGCCGTATCTCCTTGCACCTTTAGCTCATTTTACTTCTGTTTGAACATTTGTGCGCAAGGGCAGCTTGGTGGCAAGATCTTACTGCTACTCGAAAGTGCGTGTGACAGCAGCTGCTTGATGTACAGGCATGAAATTATCACCCATCAACATCTCATGGCACACATTTGAACTTCTGCTTGCGTGGTGCTGGCTCCTTGCCAGGAAAGGTTGCACCGCCCTGAGATTGGGACGGCTGCTTCACAGGCCGACTGAACTTGCACGTGGAAGTAAACACCACATCTCGCTGGATGTATACAGAATGAGGGTTGGAGGCCTTTTGAGGCAGAGTTGCTTTGTTTTTTGTTTCCTGCGTTACTGCTTATGGTTTTTGCTTCGTGCTTCCTGCTTTTTGCTTTCTGCTTTGAGCTTTCTGTTTTTGGCTGCTGGCTCGTTGCCTTCTGCTTTTGTTTTCTGCTGGTTGCTCTCTGCCTGTTGCTTCTTGTTTCATGCCTTCTGCTGTTTGCTTTCTCTTTCCTGCTTCTTACTTTTTGCTGTCAGCTTTTGGTTTCCTGTTTCTTGCTGCCTGCGAGCTCCTGAGTGCTCATTGTTCCTGATAATAGTTTCGCGATTCTCGTTGACTGCACTCAGCTTCCCGATGGCTGCTATCTGCGATTGTTGTTGCTTTGCTTCTTGTTTCTTCCTTTCTGCTTTGTACCTGCCGTATTCCATCATGTGTCACAATGTTTCGTCATGTTCATCATGTTCATCATGTTTTCCATCATCTTTCAGCAGTTGCATATTTTTGATCATTTGCATCATGTTGCATAACTTGATGACTGCTCATCAATGTCACATTGTTTTAATCGTTCTCCATGCTGCTTCACTTGTTTCCATGCTCCTCATGGAGTTCAACCCCCCCACCTCTTTGAAGGCCTTCCATGCTTGCCGTAACAAAGAAGCATCATGTCATCACCATGTTTGCAATGAGGGATGGTTATACAGGTCATTTGTTTGCACATGGGGCGGGCTGCGCTCCCCCCCAACCCCCCCTGGCATTTTTCATGATTTTCCTCATTGATCCACATTTTCTGATGATTTCTTAAAGTTGTTTTCCCCACATTCTCCGTCGAGTTATAATTTTAAGTTACAATCGCCCGCTCCGACCGTCCCGACCGACCATCGCCGCAGAAGATCTCGGGTCCCGGACATCTCGGGTCCCGGCCTCTCCTGCCTGTAAACTCTTCTTCTAGACCCTCCCCGGGAACATCTCGGGTCCCTGCTACTGCCCCCTTTAAACTCCTCTTCTAGACTCTAGACCCTTCGGCGAACATCTCGGGTCCCCTCTCTCTCCCCTTTTAAACTCGTTTTCTAGACCCTCCCGCGAACAACACGGGTCCCGGCCTCCCATCCCTCTTAAACTCCTCTTCTAGACCCTCCCCCACCTCGCTCTACCGGCTGCTGACATTCCACGCAGTACTTCCCGATTCCTTGTCCCCTCAAAAGTCACACTTCGATTTGCCGCCGATTGCCATCTTTTCTTCGATCTTTTCTTTACCCCCTTCTTCTTCTTCTTCTTATTCTCTTAGATTCCGATAAAGCTACACATGCGGGATTATCCGGTCCTTAAATGTCTCAGTTTTTTGTCGGAATCAATGTTTCATCATTTTCCATCATCCTTCAGCAGTTTCTATGATTTGCCATAATTTCTCAATGGTTTTCATCAATCCCATGTTGTTCATGATGTTTCATCGTTTATATAAGTGCCATCATTTTTCATCATACTTCATCAGTTTCAGCATCTTCATGAGGTTTCATCACTAGTCATCATATGTCATCATGTTCGGTCATAGTTCATCCTGTGTTTCATCATGTTTGAACCTTTGTCATCATTTTCATCACTTTTGATCCCTTTTCATCCCTTGTCATCATGTTCCATCATTGCATAATGTTCCATCGTTCTTTCATCATTTTCCATCATTCTTCTTCATATTTCATCATGATCGCCTCATTTCATTACCTTTCACCATTTTACATAGAATGTCGCAATTTTCATCATATTTCATCAATTTCACTCTTGTTCATGATTTTTCATCATATTTCATGAACAAAATTTTCATGTTTTCATAATTGTGGATCAATTTTTGTATTTTTCATCAGCTCTCATGTTTTCACAATTTCTTATCAGACTTCATCATTTTTCATCATTTCTCAGCGTAAAGCGAGCTCTCGCCCGAGACTTGCCCAAAAATATGCACAAAGCAAAAAACAAATCACCCCAAAACCGCAAAAGTTTCCAAATTAACTTTGCGTCCGAAAAAGATGCAGACAGGTTGGTAGCGGGGGAGTTCGTCTGCCCAAATCGCAACTTGCTGGAGAACCCTGGCGTATACTTCGAGAGCGACACGGAAACTATGGAGTACGAAGTATGCGAGGCACCGGACTGCATCAATCTGAGATGAGTCTGCTTGGTCTACGCTTTCAGTGTCTTTGCAGCGTTTGTAAGCACTTTTGGCAAGGCGAAATGCAAGAACCACGAAGATTGCAATTATTTCTGGCATGGCACGCAGTCGTGGCTTGGCTGCAATGAGTTTGTAGATGCAGATTGTAGAGTCTTGTCAAAAAACCCTTCGATTTTTCTTTGTTGACCTAGCCATGCAATGCCATGCAAACTCTTGTGGCAATGCCTACCTTTCTTGGTTTCAGCCTCGGACTAGCAGATTAAAGAGGTTGATTTCTCATGTCTTGTGCATCCTGACCCAGCTCCGTGCCATTAACTTAGTTGGAAGCAAAGAGAGGCGGACTTAAGCCCTGCTGGTTGTGTAGCTGCAGGCCAAGTAGTGGTTGATTGGAAGCTACAGTCCCTAAGCCCTAGACAATCCCAAATCGGATGTCTATCATCTCTTCTACGTGTCTGCCCAATCCTCTGAAGCAATCGAGTCGCAAGGCCAATATGGGGTGGATTCAGGTGTGTCAAGGGTCCATGCTATCCATGTATTTGCAAAACGAGTGGATCATCTGCCTGACCTCTTTGTGCTACGATGTTGCTGTCCCAAACGCTTTTGTGACTTAATGGCGTGTGGTATGCGCGCTGCCACTGCATGCTACCATTGCGAGCGCTATGCAAAACAGCATCTATGGAACATGGAATTATTGGGCCGGCAGTTGCTTTCGAACTTCGGAGCGCAGAAACCTCTCTTACCCCTAAACTCTTCACCCTGAACCCTCAACAGCTGACCTGGTAAGTCAGCCACCTCTCTTTTTGAAGCGGCTGAGGTCTGCCACTACGTGTGCCTTGCCAGCTTTTCGAGTTTGTGAGAAACGAAGGGAGTGTCAGAGACGCTGGGGAATTGTAGGGTTTGTAGGGAGAGAATGAGGGTCTCTACTCAGGATTGCGCAGAGATACTTCGAGAAACTCACCATTCATGCTGGCTACTCCAAAGCTCTTTCAGTGAAGGAATGTCATCAGGTTCGGGAATGACGCTCATTTGATTTCAAGTTCTGGGTTGCTGGAGAAGCTTTGGGTCAGGAAGCTGCCGAATATTTGGCAATCCTAAGGGCCTAGACCACTGAACCCCCGCCTAATGCTTATACCCTGAAACCCAAATTAGATTGGAGCCAGCCTCAAGAGAATTACTGGAGCTCGGCAGTGGATCCCTGTTATGCCCCAATTTGACCCCGTTTCATCGATCCCGTTTCTATTCCCCCAACGCACCAGCCAGAAGAGGCCGGCTTTATGCCTCCTGCGAGAGCCTGGTGCGAGAAATCGGCCTGGAAGGGGACCTCATGGCGATGCCACGTTCACCAGGCTGTTACCCGTACAATGGTTCCTATTCATCATCTTCTTGACCAGGCTCAGGGTTGCCCATGCGCGGTAAGCGTATTGACCGAAGCACGCTGCACTTTGAGATAGAATGGCTAATCTGGAAAACACGCAGGTATGGTGCTGCATTCCCTGTCACTCAGATGCTTTAAACGTGCCTGTTTGGATACAAAGGGACCCCTATGGTGTTGAACTGAAGCCTGGCACCCTCTTGCTTCGAGGGTGCATAAGTAAGCAGCAGTGTGACAAAACCAGGGATAAGGTCAGCGAGGGCTGAGGGCTTAAGGGATCTCCTACAACTTTTGGCTCCGACGGTCAGTTGTCTTCGAACGTCGAGCAAGCCAATGTCAGGTTAGAGGCAAAATTCATGGACGCACAGCCAATGAATGTTGCAGGCACACTGAGAACGTGCGACAAGACATCATGTCTTGCGTGCCTTCTAGTTGTCCCAAACATGCAGGATGCGTCGTTGCCAACCCTTCCGAGTGCCTTGGATATGCAGTTCGGCGACCGTGGCTGTTAAAGTGCTGCTGCAAGTCCCTATAACAGCGTTAATGCTTGGCTGTCTATTGAAACGGGCCGCCCTAAACAGCACTTCTAGCCAAACTTTCGCTGGATTGCTGTCTTTCAACCCCCCCGCTTTTTAAAGGCCA
>CAJNIZ010004247.1:87167-109175 GCA_905231905.1 Symbiodinium pilosum
CAGCGCCCTGCCATGAAAAGCAATGTTTCCACCCTCACCGCCCTCACCGCCCCCACCGCCTCCACCGCCCTCACCGCCCCCGCCCCCCCTGCCACCAAAAGCAATGTTTTACTGCCCAACCCCCGCCGCCCTCACCGCCCCGCTGAACGGGGGTGGGAAGGCGGTGAGAGCGGTGAGGGCGGTGCGGTGAGGGCGGTGAGGGCGGCGAGGGCGGCGAGGGCGGTGAGGGCGGTGGGGCGGTGGGCGGTGAACCCCGACTGGAGCCCTTGACACAATGGTTTTCATAGCCGCAGCGAGGATACAGGTCAAGTGAAGGAGGGGCAAAGGGTCTTCACTGACGCCGACCCCCGCTTCGGGGTCGGCGGATAAAACACACCAAAATACAAAAAAAGACATCCCAAATCGATGTTGCATCCCTAGGGTTTGGCTGCAGTCTTCATCTTCGGGCATGACCCCGACGCTTGAAGTACTGCTGACACGCGTTAAGCGCGTCCGGGCACACTGAATATCTTCTAAATGGTAAGGGCAACACTTTCCAAAAACGAGAGAAGGCTGCCGAGCGGGCTGAGCTTCCCGCTGCGATGGAGGCACCTGGCAGCGCGCTCCCGGTCATGGAGCCTCAGGAAGATACTGGGTAGACCCTCAAAACATGTCACATACGCCCTCGCTCGCCCAGAAGCATAGGACACATCTGCCGTGCCCTCGATGACAGACCCGCTGGCCGTGCTGAACGCAATTCATCAAGTCTTGGTCTCCGCAGGTCGCTTTGCTTGGATTGCTCACATCTATGCTGTGTGGCGCTGGGCAAGCAAAACACCCCTGCAGGTTTACATGCCGATTTGTCTTTGCCTACCATTGCAGTGGTGGGTTCCCAGTCCGTGGGCAAGACGTCTGTGCTGGAGAGCCTTGTAGGCTGGCCTGATGCATCAACCTCTTCAAACCACCAGTCACGAGATGCTCTACACAGAGCGAAGCAACGAACTGTCGTTTACTCTTGAGCAGTATAAGCTTGTGTGCTATGTGCAGGAAGAGACTTCCTGCCAAGAGGGACGGGCATCGTAACCCGAAGGCCGCTAATTCTGCAGCTGCAGCAGGTGCGCCAAGCAGGACCGGGATGTAGGTCAAGGTCATGGCGCGAAAGGAACTCTCGCATGGAAAATGACAAGAGCTTCGCTAGCTATCCATATGCAAGGAGCTGAACATCAAGCGCAGAGCGAGTGGGCTGAATTCCAGCACTGCAACCAGAGGCAGGTGAGAACAACTGCTTTAGGGTTGCAGACGACTGTCATGGCACAACTGTCATCTCCTGCAGAGACGGCAACATGCGAGCACACAGTGCTTGAGGTTTATTGACTTCAACGATGTCCGCAGGGAGATTGAAGCAGAAACAGCCCGCGTTTGTAATGGCAGCCGCCGCTCAGCGCAGAAGTCCGTACAGGATGTGGTACCTTAGGACAATCATGCGTTACTTTGGGGGCCCGCAAACTGGACTTGAAAGAGGGAGGACCCTGTACTTTCAAGTCATCTTATGTTTTTAGGCCTTAAGCTTGATCCTCCTTGCTGCAGTTGGCAAGGTGGCGTCAGCGACGAGCCCATCCTCCTGCGAATCTTCTCTCCGACGGTCATGGACCTGACTCTTGTCGACTTGCCTGGGCTCACCAAGGCACATCAGAGCCTGCCTCTCGTAGCCGTGTGCTAGGATTTGCTGCAAAGGTGCCCACGGGTGACCAGCCGAAGGACATAGCCCGGAGAATCCAGAAGCTCAGCTCACTGAAGTAAAAAGCACAAGGGCAGCAAGCTAAGTTCCAGACTTAAAACAAAGCTCAGGGATTTGGTGAAGAAGTACGTGGCCAACAACAACACGCTGATTCTTGCAGTGTCAGCAGCCAACGTGGACCTGGCCACTTCTGACGCCTTGGCCTTGGCCAGAGAGGTTGATCCCAAGGGTGAGCGCACGGCCACCTGGGCTGCAATGAGAGCCTGTTCATCCGCTAACCCCAAAAGCAGCCCATGAGTTTAGGGCCCTTGGAAAAAGAAGGCTTTATCTCCTCAGAACTTGGATGGAGGTGATCATCTCTGTAATGAGAACACTGCCAAGGCTTACTGACCCCTGTCATGTCCTACCCTTTTCCAAGAAAGCACTCGAGAACTTGAAAGCAGAGCTCAGGTAGGTGTACTCACCAAGCTGGACCTGGCAGAAGAGAACGGCACGGCCTTCGAAGCGCTGGCTGGCGAAGTCTACCCCTTGCGGTTGGGCTACACAGCCGTGGTCTGCAGGACGCTTCTCACAACAGCCCCTGCCACATGAAAGCGCTTGAGGGTGAAAGGTTGTAAGCCTGAAAGCTTGTAAATGGCCACCTTCTGCTGGAAGCATTTGGAGGCCTCACTTCAGGAATCGCTTGCTTGATTGCATTCTTCATATTCTTCCATCTTCAGTTTTGGACGAGCTGGCCGCCGATTCTGGCTCAAGAGACGCTGTGTGCCATGCATAGAAAATCACAATCATCAGAATGGAAGTTTCCGCATCCCCAAGCCCTAGCTGCCCAGACCCTCAGGCCTTGAGGGGTCTTTGACAATCCACCCGCCATCACATGCCTCATCTCAGCTTTCTGCATTTCGCCTTTTGAGAAAGACACGCGCATCAAAAGCAGCTATGCGCCACCGACTCTTGAGAGCGTGCTTGGCCTTGCAGGCCTTATGTGCCTGTGGCAGCAAAGGTGGGCTTGCAGCAAAACTTGTAAAACTCTAGCCAACTAAGTCCTAAGTCCTAAGTGTGAGGAACACCCTAAACGAGATCATCCTTATAGTGCGCTGGTGCCTCAGAACCAGGTGATACATGTGCTGCTGGCGAGGCTGGCGACTGCACTTCAGAAGATTCCGAGCCTTCCCAGGCTTCTCAGACGAGACAACACTACTGGCCTTTTCAGAAGGGGGATGCTGAGCGAACCGGACACTCACCGTACGTGATGCCAGACATCACCAAGGGACCAAGCTGGACGTGGCAGGAGACTTTTGGAGACGTTGTTCGCAGTACCCCCTTAATTGATGACCAGAAGAACATCTATATAACGACAGTTGCTGGAAGAGTCTACAAGTTCACCGTGGATGGCAAAGTGCTCTGGACATATTATACAGGCAGCAAGGGGACTGTTTCAGGATCGCCGTCCTTATTTGATTCCGCCATGCTGTTCCTGACTCGGAAAGGTTTCCTTGTCGTCTTAGATCTGGAGACTGGTAAGGAGATCTTTGCACCACAGATCGCCCCACAAGTGGCAACCTCTGCAGACTGCAACCTGGTGACGCAGAAGAAGCTGATCGTCGCCGTTACAGACCCTGTGCCGATGAAGCAGTCGAGGGATCCCAATGCTCACTACACGGTAGAAAACAACCGTATTTTGGCTCTGAGCCTGGAAGATGGCTCCTTGCAGTGGTCTTTCGCACCCTACCGAACAACTTTCAATTTCCAGGCGTCAACAATCCACGATGGCAGCTTCGTGTTCCAGGACACGGCTGGTGGTGTCTATCGCGTCTCCACAGCAGACGGCAGGCTTATGTGGTACTCCAAGACGCCAGACAGGGAGTCTGGCACAACTGGTGCTGCAGTCCTTCGCGATGGCCGTGTTTTTGCAGTAAGCAACATCGGCAGTGGGCCCATGATCGAGTATACCAAGGAAGGTAAGGGGCTGTTGCATGTGTACAATTACGAAGATGGCAGGCTTCTTTGGACACAGGACCTCCCTTACGAAGGCAATCAAGCTGTGGCGGTTGGAGAGATTGCTGGCTTTTCCGGAAAGAACTCTCTGATTTTGGGGACGGGCAGGAACCCAGGTCTGCCAACCATTGTGAGGATTGCCTTCAGCCTCCCAGACATCCACCTGGCGCTATTGTTTTTGCCCATACAATGGCTCAGTGTCCGCTTTCCCAGCTGGTTCGCACAGAAGCAGAAGCGATCAATTGTGGCTTTAGATGCTGCGACGGGCAATGTTCTTTGGTACCATGAGCTGGAGCCCTATCAGCAACCAGCGGCAGCAGGCGATGCAGAAAACATGGGACGACGCTTCATGGCAATGACTGATGGCACCAACCCCAACAACGAGCCTCTGTGCCTACCTGATTCTAATGCGCAGCCTGTTATTGATGGAGCAGGCACAGCATTCGTTCCATTCCAAGATGGAAAAGTGTATATTTTGCGAGATGAGAATGGTGATGGCAAGATCTCGGCAGAGGAGATAAAGGAGCACCTGGTGGGTTCTGCTTTCCAGGCCGTCCCTGCTATGGCACCTGGACTTTTTGTGTTGGTCGACTGCAGCGGGCGCTTGGAGGTTTTCCGAGAGCCATGATGCCCTCTGCTGGTCACGGAAAACTTCTCCAGGGTCAGCCATCCGAAGAGCTTCGACGTGAGCTTTTTCGTTCAGCCCTGCTCCCTGCGCCTTGCCAGAATAGCTGCAGAGCTCCCAAACCATGTCGCAGGACAGAAAAAGGAGATTGCAATTTTGCAAAGCTCTGCTGCGCATTTGGCAAGTGTTGACAAAGTCCGCGCCTCTGCTGAGATGCGGGCATGGTGCACTCCGCGCAACAACTCTCAGCTTTTGCCATGGCCAAGTCTTGCCTGCATCAGAGCATTGTTCTGACCACTTTTGATGCCTGCATTCTTTTCGCAGGAGTGAGAGGGCCAGCCAGTCCGGAATGACATTCGAAGATGCGTTGAAGGTGCCTTGCTGCGAAGACCGGAAAGCATTGAAGACATCGCCATGTTGTTCAGGAGGAGCATGATTTCTTCGCGCGGCAACCGCGGCTACAGCCGCTGCTGTCGCAGTCCTTCGACTCCGTGTGTGCAGGCATTAGAAGGGCTTTTGAGAGTTGGGTGGTGAAGACAAGGTGTGGGATCCCCAACCTGGCCCAGCGCTTGCAGTTCCTGCTCCTGAACCACATCAGGGAGGCAGGCCTGCAGGTGTCCTGCAGTTCCCCAATTTGCCTCTGCTGAAGGCTTTGCCCGCTCTTCGCACAAACATGCAACGGGTGGCAGAGAAGTGTCGCGAGGACACAGTGAGAAGTTGCTAAGTTGAGATTTGGCACTTATACTCCTCAGAAAATGAGTGTTGAACCTGCTGCACAAGGAGCTTGCAACGCTCGGTGACGAAAACCTCGAGAAGCAGATGGGGCAAGGGCCGCTTTTGTCTTGGCCTTTGTCTGGGCTTATGGCCACACAGACATGACCGCCATCAGCAGTGAAATTTGCTCAGGCTTTACCTGATTTCTTGCTATGTCCGGCACTTTGGCGACCTGCTAGAGGGTCGAGTGGGGCATCGATTGCAGGACCGTGGCTCACCAGAAGTCTGCGTACACGGCCCCTGAATGATTTCTACTCGTCAGGGCATTGCTACCCGTCGACATACCATGTACGACTTGGTTGGGCGTGATAGGGACAGGGATATAGAAAACATCCAGCTTCCATAGCTCACATCTTTGACTCGGAGGATCCTCCGCCAGCTAAGCTGATTGGCGGCGCTCGTATCCATCACATCTTCCATCGCGTTTTCGCCCAGGACCATGACCTTGTAATCAGGCTGCCCCCAAAATATTGCAATCCACATGAACAGGGGGTTCTTGATTTCGTGAAGCCTTGATAGATCTTGCACTGGGGCTTGAAGAGCTTGACGAGGAGATCCTGCAGTTTGATGCCTTCACTGGCCTCTCGGATATGGACATACGAGTTGCAATGAGGAATGCTGCTGGACCCAAGCCACAGCCGCTCAGCAGGATTCGGACAGCGAAATAGGCTAACTACGGGTAGTTCCTACTTTCTGGCTTATACTGAAAAGTTTAACTAGGGGCAAATTGTAGGGTTGGCTGAACGCTGTGAGTGGTATTCTTGATGTCCGTGGCCAAGGGGGTCGGTACTGACATTCAGACCATTCAAAGATCTGTTCCTGCTTGACAGAAGCATTGATACAAGGGTCACACTGACGCAGTTTTCATCGTGGCGGCAAGCAGGCTGCTGCTGCCTCCCGCTGTCTGAACACGTTTTGAGCGCCCTTTTGAATGGCCTGCGCAGCAAATCTGGTTGCTTGGATAGAGCAAAGCCAGCAGCAGCTTGATACTGGAGCATGTCTTGCGCCTGCTCGACGCTACTTTGAACACTTGGCACTAGACACGCTATAGTGCCCGGATACATCTCCAGCCATCAACAGAAGCATTACCTGGGCTTGTTTCAGGCAGCACCCAGCGCCCTGCTGTATGGGGCAGTGGAGAGGGGTTGGCAATCCAATCAGCGGTGCCAGATGTCTTTAACATTGAGCGATTGATCATTTGCTGCAGCAGCACCTTCGCAGCACCGTCAAACTTGGGAGCGAAAAGAGTTGGAATGGGTAGTGCAGCTGCAGGCTGTTCGTGCCGGAGATTGCTTTCGAAAGGATGGTGAAGCGTCAAATTCAGAAGCTGGAGGATCCCGCGCTTCAGTGGCTTGGCCTGAATCACCCAGGCTCCGTGAGCAGCAGACTTCAAGCCTCACTCGCCTGAAATACAGGCTTTAGCCGCAGTTGGCACTCAGTAGTTGCGCTGCCCAACATCACAGACAACATCATGCGGCACTTTAAGAACATCTCACTCCTCATTGCTGCAATGCCCAAGGATGAAGTCTGCCGTTTTTTAATTGTCTTTGGTACTGCACGTAGAATTCTACAATTCATACTGGATTTACAGCCAACTTGGCTCATGATGAGGATCTCGAAGCCAAGAGCTATCAGGCCCAACTAGCATGCTAAACCTTGAGTAGTTGAAGGCAGCAAACCATGCACAGCGAAACGAGAGATGGACCTCAGCCGGTTTGGTAGAATCGTGCCGTATTCAATTTGCCAGGTGTGTGGCTCTGGTTTTCGAGGACCAGTTCCTGCAAGGAAACATCATAAGGCCGTTTTCCGCGTCACTCTATAGAGTAGAAATCACATTGCCCAAGTTTTGTGAAACCCCAGCAGCGAAAGGTGCATTCTCAAATAGCGGGGGTCACAATCGTGGCCCCTTCCTGGAGCACCCTTCACAAAAGGATCCTGACCTATGGACGCTTCCAGGAGTTGAAGCAGCTCGCCGCTCAAAGTGAAGCCGGCGATCTGCAGCGCTTCCCAGGACAATTTCAACTTGTGGGGCGGTTCTGCAGGGAAGGTAATGTTGCCTTTGGTGTGATGGCTGTTGCGTGATTTCACAACTAGATTCTTCCAACCATCGAAACGGTCTGGGGCTCTCCATGCCAGGGAGGAGCACTAGAATCCCAGACAAAAATAGCTCTGTGATACAGAGCCGAACTCACTGCTTCCCCAGACTCGTTCAGGGGTCCAGCGGATTGCGTCAGGCTCTGGTTGGACCGAATATGCAGTGTAGCGCTGGTAGCTGCGGTTTGCAAACAGGGTTCTGTCGGATTATGAGATTCGGACCCCAAGACTAGACAAAAATTGTGAAAATCAAAATCTCATCGGTGTATTCTCAACCCTTGGATCATTCACATCCAAGACTTGGTGCCGGGTTGCTGATATTCTTGCGCTGGATGCAAGGATTACGCGAGAAAATTCTCGAAGTTGCCCATGGTGTCATTCGGCGGTCTTTGCAGCCGACAAACAACATGGCATCTTGGCCAGCGCCCAGAAAAGGAAGCCACATGAATGCCTGGGGCGTGTGGGTGGGTGTTTGCTGCTATTGTCACTAGGGCATCCTGAGTGCATAAATGCTTCTCATGACTGAGGTGTCCAATTTGATCCGCATAGAGAGCGAGTTCATCAATGCCGCTGGATTACAGCATATGCCACCACAAATGTCTAGTAGCAATGATGGGCAGCTGTGCATTTCAATATACTGCAACATGGCATTTGCGACAACTGAGCTTGGGAGAGTTTGGGAGAAGTGCAAAAAAGAGGTGGACCACCCGGATTTCATTGGCGGCCTGAGAGCTATGTCCTGCAACTCGCTGGCGAAACAACATGCTGTGAGCAGTAGAGTCAGTTCAGTTGATAGCATCCAGAGGTGTCCAGGAAACCCGGCCGGAATCTCCACCGGCAGTGGAGGCATGCAGACTTGCGCATAGATGGAATAACTACCGGGCACTCAGCAAATCCCCATGACAGCAAAAACATGTTTATCATCCAAGTCCTTGGAGGTCTAAACCTGGTCTTGCATGTACGTGTGATTCTGGCTGGCGCAGGCTGCAGAAAGCCGTCAGCCAGCACCACGGGAGGTGAGTTGAGAAACCCAGCTATGTGCGTGGGCATGATTTGAGTCATGGAGAGGCAGATGATGTGATCCGATTACCGCCTGTGCCGCTGATTGTGACACCTGCTGGGGAACCTTCAGAGAAAGAGCGCATGGACACGGAGCTTCTCAAGCCCACAGCCTCAAAGATGGCACATCCTTGGCATGGGAAGTGGCAAGCGTGATCAAGCCGGTCGGACTTGCCTGAAACTGAGGTCGCTGCTCTTGTCCTACTTTACCATAGTCAAGAGCCACTGCGATGCTATCAGTAAGCTTGCTTTTTCTGTCGACATTGTAGTGGCAAGCGGTCAAGCCACGCATCATTCAGCAGAATGCGGTTCTGTCCAGGGAAGATCATTGACTCCGTACCGAAGGCCATCATGCACTTCATGGCACCGCTCTCAGAATATCTAGGCCCGGCTCGACCCCACTCCAAACGGTATTTTTCTGTCTTGCAACACCCTTTGGTGCTCATGTAGGCTGTGGCCGTTGCTCGCATTGAGGTGAATTCCGCGCAGGAGTCCCTCCACGCTGAGTGCATTGCTGTCGCCTGGCTTGACTGTAGAGAGCTTGCCTAGGGTGTGTGCAGGGCATGACTTGCAACAGGAATTGTACAAGTCCGATCTTGTCGCCCAGCTCTTGCAAGAGCCCGAGGACTTGGCTGTGATCAGCGTCTGGCTGATAGATGTTGATAGCCTCAAATGTTGTGTGGAGCACGATTCCCCTATTGAGCCTGGGAGGAGCTTCGGCAGAAGCGTCGCAGCTGCGAGGCCCTTCGGGGACTCGTCGGGGATAAGTGCAGTGATTATTTTTTGGTGTTGCCTCTTATTCTCGCCTCATGGAGGCAAAGCTGGCTGAGCTGCAGAAAGCCCAGGACAGCTGCATCGGAAGCAAGCGTTCTCCCCGCATGCAAATCCTGCTCCAGGATTTGCTAGCACAGATTTGCGATGCTGCTGCCGGCTGTGCATAGTATGCCATGCAGCACAGTCCAAAGAGACGCTGCGCCAATCGAAAAGTCGTGAGAATAGCCTGTCCCCGTGCGTGCAGCATGTTGGACTTGAGCAAAAGAGAGGCTGGATTCATGGCTGCATGGGGCTTTGAGACATCAACTTGCCATCCCCAACCAAATGCAGCCAAAAAGCCAAGGCGAGAAGTCATCTCCGCGGAAGTCTGGGCGGAAAGCCGCCCTTTCAAGGCTCATCATGATGCCATGGCTATCCATGGCTGATGCTTGCGAGTTCGGGATTTGGCGCCAAAGACATGAGCTGTGTACTTGCTTATTTGCCTTTTGGACCGTACCAAGGTTGTTTGTGTCTTTAGCTTGTGGCCACAATGTAAGCGGGCAAGCACCTCGCCATGCAAGATGTCACGGAGGAGGACATGAAGGCATCGTTTTTGCCCATTGTCCAGCAAGCAGCCATGGCCTTTCGCCAAAAGGACATAGATGCATTGAAGGCTGCCCTTGCCGAGATACTGACTGAGATAAAGGCCACAGAGCTGTGGAAAGGTGAGAGAGCTGCGCGCGCACAGCACCTGGACATCATGGCTTCGCGAGAGTTAGGGGTTGACAGTATGACGACATGGCTTTGCCCCATGCTCATGAGGGAGGAGTTAGCGGAACTGGCAGAAGAGTTGATCGAGGAGCTTTCTGCAGCAAAGAAGGAAGAGGTTCTGACGGTTCCGCTGCCATTCGGAACTCCTCCTGAGCTACTTGTGTCAGTGGGAAACCATGTCCTGGACTGGACTATGGCTGATGGCCGCTTCATTTGGCATGGTGCGCGGGCTGCTTTAAAGCTGATTGCAGAGGAGGCGGGGGAATTGAAGCTGCAAGTCCAAGACAGCACGGTCTTGGAGCTGGGCTGTGGGCTTGGCGTGGTGGGCATGGCTTGCGCACGTGCAGGTGCCAAGAGTGTGGTGCTGACCGACTATGACCATGAACTGCTTCGCGCATGCCAACGATCAATAGATCTAAACTCCTTGCAGCACATTGTTTGGACCCTGCACTTGGACTGGAACTCCACCAGCGCTGGGGCGTTCCCTGAGGAGCTTGAAGGCGGTGAAGTTGACTTTCTCATAGGAGCCGACATCATTTACGACGCAGATCATGCTGCGAGCGTTTTGGGCACAATCCGCCACTTTTTGCAAGCCGGCCGGGCCAAAGCTGCGTTCCTCATCACCGGGGAGCCTGACCGGCGACAAGGTGTGAAGCAGTTGGACGACTCGCTGAACATCTCCAACTGGGATTCTGACGTGTGTGGACAGGATGAGTGCATGACCTGGACTGGTTGTCGGCTGGTTGAAGACAGGACACACCGCCTTTACAGGTTCCGGCCGAGTTGAAGCTGGGCAGAGCAAAAGTGGGTACAGTGGTGCAACACTAGGTAGGATCTTGTTGGTTCAGCATATACATATCTGAAGGGAAGTCAAGTCTGTCCGAGCTCGCGCTGCGCGGAGGGCAGATATTGGTTCAAGAAAACCCTACTAGAACATAGTGGGATAAATCCTGAATGGTTCTGGTGTCATAGCCCCCGTGAGAGTACCATCTGCCAGCAGTCCAACAGCCCCCGCCTGTGATATGCAGGTCGCCCAAGAGAAGCAAGTCGCGATCCCCGGCTGCAAAGCCCGTTGTTGCCAAGCTCAAATCTCGGGAGGCCCACATTGAATGGGAAAGATTCTTAGGGATACAGCACGTGCCCATGCACGGACACCTTGCGAGGCTAGGGAGTCGGCTGCAAAGGGCCCTCCCGACGCTGGGCTGCACGCTTCGTCCAGCCCGGATGCCCCACCTCTATGTACTACTTTTACTACAGCAACCGTCGCTATCCACCGTACTCCTGTTCTCAATCCCACCACTACCAAGAGTAATAACAGCTACTCAAGACAAAATTAAGGCAAAGGTGATCGAGCTGGGCGACACGGCCCTGAGCTTTCAACAACTCGGATCCGGCTAGCGGCTGCATCTCCTTGCTCTGCGTGACCTTAAGATTTCACAAGGTCGAAGAAACAAACATGGCAATTGTCACAAGCTCAGACACTGCACGGTTATGTCGACCCAGCACCTTGTTCGAATGTTGTTAAGTTGAACTTTTAAGTCAATCATGCACCATACAACAGAAGAACTTGCTTCAACAAGGCTCAGTCAGGCCGCATTGACTGAAGGCTTACTTTCCTAATCCTGCGGAGACGCACTGGCAAGTATATTGCAGCTGAAGTCCCCCCCCCAAATCGAAGCCCGCATGTTTTAGGTGCGAACAGGCATGCCCATGAACACGGGAGATCCAACCTATCAAGCCGAGATCTTGGTGCCACAGGCCAGTCCTGAGCACTGCTTAGTCCATGCGGCAGAAGATGTGTCGAAGATAGTAGCATGTTCAAGGGAAATTTTGAAGCCATTGGCACAGCTAGTTCGATCAAGGGCACAGGCTGGAACCTACTACTTTTAGGGCCGTGCGGAACAGGCTGGGCCGCAATCCGTGAATCATTCGGGGCGACCTCGCCACGAGCTCACTGGGCCACAGCTACTCAGTAGGGTCCAGTGGAGCTGAGTTGCGGCGGTCAGGTGTCATGTGCATCCGCGGACCTTCCAGACCTTCGTTGCTGGATTGCATATATGCAGGCATACATGCACGAGGGCCGATTACTGGCTGGCTTTTCGTTTTGAGTTGCAAGTGCCTAGCAACGCTGCACCGAATCTAAGGAAGGACCTGGCCCTGACAGATGCTGCGAGGCTCACAGAGGCACGAGTCAAAACTTGATAGCCCGTTTGAGCTGTTTTCCTGGACACGCGTAAGACTGCAAGAATCACCACAGCCTACGACTTTGCTTGCGTTGTTTCATGTTTCGTTTGAGACTTGAGTGACTTCGGACGCTTACAAGTTCAATTGTGTACGCATCAGTCCCAGCGCGAAAGGCTGCGAAAGCAGATCCTAAAACAGCTGTGAGCTCGGAATCGTGTGTTGAGCTTCATGGGCCCGTTCGGGTCAATCAGTGTTCGTGGTCAGTCCCGAGCAAGCAAGCGGTGCGAGTGCATTGCCCAGGTCCGAGCAGTGGCAAACCAAATGCAGCGTACCAAGAAGGGCCATGATATGGACCGTTGACGTGCAGAAAAGGCCGCTTGCGCAGTCAAGTCTGAAGCTCGGTACTCGTACCTAGTGGACCAGAGGGAATGTGGCGTTCGCTCAAGCAAATCGTTGCATCATGAGACTCTTTGCACCCCTGTCTTGAGTGCCAAGAAGTTTGCGGCGCTTTTGTGGCTCCAGCTTGAGAACTATAACCTGCATCCAATGAATTGGATTCAGTTAGGTTACATAGAGAAAGGCACACAGGGGAATAGACAAGCAGATGAAAATCACTGTACGATGTTGGATCTAGGTCTAACCGAAAATTGACTTTGATAAGCTTTGGGGCTTTGAGAGAAGTGCATGATCAGGGAGGCTTGAGCCCCCGAACCAGTCCAGAAGCAAAGAGACAAGTGCAAGCTCTTTCAGGCAGCCTTAGCATTTAACAATGCAAGCAAGCTTGGCTGTCCAAAGCAAGTCCTTCTATGGCTTCAAGCTAGCAGAGGTAAGCCCTCAAGACATGTTCTTATTGCTGGGGGGTTCTGCTGGCTATTATGAGTACCATAAGGTGACGGCGCCTCGCTTACTATGATGTTAAGGAGTCTGGGAGCACCGAAATTTTTCGGGATGACATGTAAGCAAGCTGGGGGTTTCGCCCAAGGAAAACCTCCGGTTTGTGCGTGAAAATTCGCCAGTTATGCTGAACTTTTACTCAAGCAGTTCGTGCGAGTGCTCCCAGCGCGGAGAGAATGCGATTGAGTTGGGCAGTCTTTTCTGCCAGATATACAGCATAAGGGTTTGGGCATCGATGCACGGGGAACCGGATGCTCTCGCAGATCTACGTATTTATAGTTTGGGCATGGATGCTTTGGGAACCAGATGCTCTCAGAGATGAAGCTGAGTGTGGTTCTGGCCATAGATGCTGGGGGAACGGATGCTCTCAGGCAGAAGCGTCATTATCGTTTTTGGCCCGGATGCATTGGTTGGACGTTTTTCTGCCTTGGGCAGTTTTTTGGAAAGCGGACCCTCCTGGGGTTGTGTTCATTGTGGTTTGGGCATGGATGCAATTCTCGTTCAGTCATGTATGCTCTGGGAACTCGGCATTGGAGAAAGAAAAGTATCCCAGACTGGACAACATGAGCGGAATCCTCCAGAGGCACAGGTTGGCACTTCAAATCCAAAAACGACCTCTTCACTATCTGGACCCTGGATGTCCTTCTTGTTGGAGGGATATACTGTAGACAGCAAATTAATGCAACCTCAGAGAGCAAGGACGCACCCTAAAGCCGAAAGCATTTTCCCCTAACCCTGAATCTTAGAACCGAATGCATCAAGCTCTCCCAGAGCCTTCCGTATCGCCATCCGCGTCCACATCACCATAATTGTCAGCACCCGCACCACCACCACCGCCGCCGCCGCCGCCGCCGCCGCCGCCGCCACCACCACCACCACCACCACCACCTTATCATCATGAGCATCTGGGCAGCTTCATCACCCTGAACCCTTCAACTTCCATTGCAGTAGTTAGGAAACCCCGGCATACACAAGATGTCTCGTATGACACCTGAGCAAGGCTCATGCAAGAGTATGGTAAGCGTGGCCGGAACGTAATTTCCTTCCCTCATCCCAAAACCTCCCAACCCCTCCCCATGTCGAATCCTGAAAGATCCCAAAAAGTGCTCAAATGCATGACTTCTTGCAGGCGCTGTCTCTTACAACTGAAATGCTTGGCATCATCTTTATTAGTAACGTTGACAAGTGTCATGTGTAGTAAATCTTTGTGGCCCACCGGATGACATGGCCATCGAGCTGGCTTCAGACAGCGATTGCGAGCTGGTGGAGGCTCCACGGAAGAGGCTCGTCAAGTCCGGCACATTTTTCCTCTAAACATGGAAACCATTCCTTGTGCAAACTAAAGTAACTAACTAGTTCCTAGTGATCAGGGCTCGGAAGCCCCCAAAGCTGTTGGCCTTTGCTACCCTCAAATGCTGTACTTCTTTCAGACCCTGGCTGGGCTCAATGTTGCAGTCGGCATATCTGGTAAGGCTGAATTCAACCTTAAGATCATGCGCTTTAACTGCGATTCAGGCCGCGGGGGCAACCAAGCCTTGAGACCGTGCTGCGCCACGTCTACCGCCCGCCAGACCTTCCTCTGGCCTGCCGGACTGCATGCATGGTGCATTAAGCAAGTACCTGCCCAGCTTCCAAGATGTTTGTGCAAGGTTGGGTACATGTCTAGAAGGAAGGCATAGGGCTGGCTGCACTCAGGGTGGCGTCTTTGTCTTCCCTTTTTGTTGTTCTTCCATGTTGCCCTTTTAAGAGGACGGTCCACGCAAGAGCGCAATTTCGAGGCAAAATGTGGGGACGTTCCACGCGAGAGCTAGCTTTCGCAAAAGCGTGCGGATGCTCTACGCAAGAGCACACTTTGGAGGCGAAATGTGAGGACGCTCCACACGAGAGTGTGACTGCGCCAGTTGAGTAGTGTAGCAGGAGAAATATGAATAAGCAAGACAAATAATCGTAAGACCTCCACGCGCGAGCTCGATTTCCCAGCCTAGCAATAGGAAGAATAGTACGAGGACAGATATTTTAAAAAAGTAGCTATAGCCGTATATAATGGTAAGTAGAAGCAGTGGAATAAACAATATATATCAATAGTAAGAAATGCTAGTGATAAGAATAGCAATAGTCTCACTAGTGATCAGACCAGAAGCACTTCCTGCGGGTTTGCACTGCTTAAAAGAAGATGGGAGGGTTCGGGGAAGGAGCGCGCCTTATTTGCAAACGCAAGGGTCACGGTCACAAGGCTCGTAGGTCAGATTCAGGGATGTGCGGCTAAAACATGCGAGCAGCTTGGGGGGTCGTAGCCCCTCCCGTTGCAAACGCAAGCCTCGCTGTTACTTCCTTGCGAAAGCTGCTGAGGCAGAACAGGCAATCAGATACAGTTCCAGCTCATGGGATGCAGACACGCAATTTTTGTCCAGAGTGCACCGATGACTTGTCAATTAGATTGAATGACCCAGAACCTTCAGAACACAACGCGGGGTTCCCAAAAATGTCCTGGACCTCGACCTCCTTCCAGCTTCCGCCTTTCTTTCTGCTTGGTTTCTCAGGCGCCAAGGGACCACTGCGCCAGGGGACCACAAAAAAGGGAAGAAAAAACACCCTCCCTGCACTGACGGTGGGCCTGAACTCAAAACTGAACTGTGTGTGTTGCTATACCAATCACCTTGAGTCAGTCTTTGCGCAGGTCGCGCCACTGCAGGCACCCCAGCGGCCGGCACCCCGATCGCCTCGTGCAGCAACCGGCCCCGGGCGCCCCAAGGCGTTGAAGGCATCCTGGTCGTCGCCCAATCCTAGTCAGGTAAAAAATATTTGGCAGACATTTCGAAAAAAAGGGTTTGGTAGTTCTTCACCTGTTCTTATGATGAAGGCCCTCTTCCAGCAGCGTCGCGAGGCACCGTCATAGCTTAGCTAGGCTGGGCAGCTTGCGAGCGCCTAGAAACATGCCATGCCAGATGTTTTGTGAGCACTTGGGAGGGTGGGGGCGCAGGCTGCAGTGTTAAAATGCTGAACAAAAACCGGTTCAATTAGGAAAAGCCTTAAGCTTGTAAGGCAAGCTTCTTAAAGCCTTGAACCCGATTTGCATCGTCTACTTTGCAAATCCGGCCCTGTGACATCAGGAGATCCAGAAGCGGGCAGCGCAGACCGCGCCTGAGGCACAGCAAGTTCTCCGGCTTATCTTGCCCTTGCATTGGGCTTTTTTAGATAGCAGTGTATGTCATGCCGAGGCAGGAGCTCTCTTTTTGGCTGGCGATTTATTTTTGTGGTGAGCCTTGTTGCTTTTGTTCCTTTGGCAGGGACCACTTGCGGCTCAGAATCCTGGCCTTGCCGCAGACCAGGAGTTGCCTGTCTAAAAACGGGCTTGTGTGTGTTAGCTTCAAATACCCCAGGCGTGGTACTGTTACATGTGAGGGGGATCGTTTAATTGTTATATGGTGCAGTGGGGAGAGGGCAAAGAAGACGTGGCAGTTAAGTTCCACAACTGGCCATTTGGAAAACAATTTCCCCAAAGGACCTTTAGAGCAATCCCCACATGAGACGAAGCCCTTCCCTGCGCAGGTCAACCGGAAATCCGAGCACTGCAAGCTTAACCTCGCTCATGATAGAGGCCAAAGTCTCAAGGGATAGTCTACTTGAAGCTAGAACCACATTGAGGGAGATTCAGGGGATAAATGATATGTATATGTATATATATATCTATGGGGTTAGATAGGGTTGTTTGGGGTTACATCGGGATATCAGACCAAGAATGGAGAGTCAAACGGAAAGGACCATGGAAAATGACATGGAAGCGACTGTTTAGGGTCTAGTGTAGGGTTAAGGGGGAAGGAAGGATTGTATGATGCAGGGCAAGAGGGGGATTCTGGTGGAGACTATAATCTGTGATTGAGAGAACGTTGGATGGGGAATGATTTGGGTGGTCGACAATCGGCCAGTTGAGGGATACGTTTGGTTGTTGGATCATAAGAAGAATGGCAAAGTGCTCATGTGCAGCTCCGCCATAAGAGTGCCAATCATTGTCTGAGCCTAACAGTCTACTTTGCAGTGTCAAGTTCAGCCAGGGCTTGATTCGCAACTCAGCTTCTTTGTTCTTGCACTTTATTTAGGAACTTTTTGCAAAATCAGCCAGCGCAGCAAGAAGACGGCTGTTCACTAGTAGAGCATGCCGGCGATGTGCAAGTGCCGCGTGCAAGCAAATGCGTGTACAAGGAGAGCATGGCGACTGTAGTCTTGCTACCTACCGACTGCCAGTGAAGCTTGCTCAAAATGCTCTTTGGGTTAACCAAACACGGCAACTAAGCCAGTAACTAAGCACATCAAGCTAGAACCCTTGACCTTCACTGGACAAGACACGCTAGCACGAAGGTTCCGTGCCTGCAATTCTGAAGAGGCATCGAGCATTGCTCTTGTAAGAACATTTGCAGCAACAGCAGACCAAAGCAACGAGGGCAGGTTCAGGTCGAGGACTGCAGTTCAGCTTGAAATCGCAAAGTCTTGAAGCACATGTCAGTACATGTTCGCATGTGGATACTGGCTCCCTGCCAACATTTGGCTCAGATTTCAGTTTTAGGATTCCTTTGCATACCCGACAGCCATGAAGCCTTCCGGCGGTGCTTGCCGGCGCGGCTGGGATACATGCGCGGTGCGTGAGGCAATCGGAGCCTAGTTCTGGAGCCACTGGCGTCCCCTGGATCGAACAACCTGGTTCGAGTGATCTTGGACCACAGGTGCTTGCTGACATCCAGCGGTGCTACATGTGCAGCTTGTCAGAAGTCAGAAGCAAATTGTATTGTGATTTTCAGTAAGCGGGTATGATATCTTGCTCGCGGAGTCATAGACTGGTAACCAGTAGGTACTTTCAAACGCCGGATGCTGCTAAGCCTGCATGTATATCAAGCAGATCACTATTGGACTTTCCAACTGGGCAGGCATAGTGCTGGCCGGGTGAGGGAACTGCGATGATTGTAAGCACCGTGTTCACAGCGCAGGTACTGTCACGCATTCCGCGCTTCGCCACGTCTATGCCTATGCCACATGCATTTCGAATGTGGACATGGCGCGAAGGTCAGCAACTACTGTATGCATGAAGTTGGGCGAAGCTTGGCAAGAATCCAGATGCAGAGTTCCAAGAAAGCTTGGAGGTTGAAGGACCAAAACGTCTTTTCTTGCTGCTCTTGGCGCTGTGGAACCTTCAGCTCTTGTGGGCCAAAGCCGACCTCCGTCAGCCACAGACCTACTACGCATGCGATACACCTTTAGTGCCAAGAGTTTCGTCAACCCAGGTCGAATACGTCAGAGGAACTCGGACTTTGCGAAGCCCACCAGGGTGGACCAAACAGCCTGCATGCACGGTGGTGTGAGTCTTTTGATGCAGCTGGGCCTCGTGCAATGTTCGACGAGCACCTTCATCATGCAACTAGGCTTGTCTGTCGGCGAGGTGCAATTCTTCTTGAAAGCTGTGGTTGCTGTTTTTGCCAATTCCTGTTTGGCCCCACGATCCGATTGTGGCTTGACAAGAGTGCTACCACCATCGCGACTTGGTGCCTGACACCCCAAAACAGCTCAGCGCCCGCTCCTGGTCGCCGGGGCACCTGCAGCGCACATCCCCAGCACAATGCTTTAAGCCTTTCTTGGCATTGCGTAAGCTGGCTAAACTAAACGATGCTCCAGTTGCCCGTAGCCATCCACCCCACTGGCGCTAATGGTGACTTGTCAGCAAGCACTCAAACACCATTGTGGTAAAGCCCTGCTCCAACGCAAACAAAGATGAAGAATCCCACATGCACATTACCTAGGAACCCGGCAACAAATAGGCGATGTTGGCTTCGGGCCGCTGGTCCTTGGGGCTGCATGTACGCGCTCGGCTGTACACGCTCAGCTGCGTCAGAACCTGCTGTGGAATGCAGGCATCATGCATCACCCTTGGAAATTCGCAGTTGAGATACTGGTGTTGACCTCCTGAGTTGTCTTCCTTTTCAGTTTAAGCGAGGCACTCGCCTGCTTGGGCCTCACAGTTCGAATTTGGGCATCTTGGAGCCTGTGGTGTGTCCGCTCACCCCCGACGGGAAGAGAAGCAGCAACAATGACATCTTTATGTCTACTGGAAGGCGATTCAGTGGCTAAGGAATGTCATCTCTCCACACTGAGCCATTTCAGTATGCATGGTTGCATTCCAGCCAGGGAGCTCAACAAGAGTGTGTCAGGGCTTCCCTGCGAATGTCTTGGTGCGAGCACGTGCTCCGCGTGTGCCTTGCGACAATTCTGTGCCATCCCAGCAGTTGGGAGGAGGAAATTGTTCCTAACATTTTCTGCCTTCACCCTGCTGAGCTAGCGGAGATATTATGCGGGGCCGTAGGGGGTGGACTGCTGAGTGATGCCCTACACTTTTGCAGAATAACAGACCCCAAGCTCACGACAAGTTCCGCTGCAACTTCAGGCTCTTGGATTCCTCAGAACCCACACCAGGGTCGTGCCGTCGGCAGCAGAACTGTCCGAGGAAAAATGAAAGCCACATGCAGCGGACATCCTCCCCTCTGTGGGCAGGAAATCCAGCAATGCAGAAGGCCGTTGTCTCCCATTGCTTTCCTGCAACTCTTGCCTTATGATCATCATTCTCACCATCACCCACCCAGCTTACCAACAGCATGTCAAGATTTTCGTGCGGCAACTTGTTACATGGAGAAATGCAGAAGGATTCCTTAGCCCTAGGGTCCTCCGTCTCTCCATCTGACATGCGAGCCGCCCTTTTCTAAAGCCACGGTGTAGGGAACTCTTTGGAGGCCCGAGGACCAAGCCCCTTCTGCTCTCGATAGCTCAATCGATTTCCTAGACACACGGAATGTGGGTCATTTCGGAGGTTAGTACTGGAGAGAGAGGCCAGGCCTCAGCCTGACTTCTGCAGAGCAATTGCGCTT
Organism: Symbiodinium pilosum; assembly: GCA_905231905.1. Lineage (NCBI taxonomy): Eukaryota > Dinophyceae > Suessiales > Symbiodiniaceae > Symbiodinium > Symbiodinium pilosum. The sequence goes on from CAJNIZ010004247.1 coordinate 106,939, forward strand.
GTTTGGACTGCCCCATGCTACCGCTTCCGTTGCCTGGCCCGAGCGCAGACTTCCGCGAAGGCACAGGCGCAGAAAGTCAGCTGCTTGTGGAAGGCCACGTGCTCCCGAGTTCTAGAGTTGAAGAATCTCGATGGCTTTCAGCGGTCGGCCAGGCCAATGGACGATAAAAGACGCACCATGACAACGAAGCCAGGGCTGGCAGAGTGCACCATTAAAGCACTAGCTTGAAGACTCGACAGCAGTGGTGGCAGCAGCAAAGAGCTGCATATTGCTGGGTGGCCTGAGGCACGATACTGGGCCGTCTCAGTTGCTAGTCCATTTGCCTGCATAATTGTTTGCGAATGTTGCGAAAGCCTTCCTGTCAGCCTTGCCTGCGTGCGATTGCTCGCAACGCGAGGGCGCCTTAAATTAGGAATCAAGGCGAAGCCTAGGGATCCGCAGCACGATTACGCATCCATGCGCGGCGGCTCAAGCGGTGTCAAGGTGCTAGGCGGAAGCAACCAGGGGACGGTCACAGCGAAGACGTATTTTGAAGTTTCAAATCAAGAGAGGCGGTTCAGCCTGCCCCATGACCAGCGAAGCACAGCCAGCTGAGGTGCTTTGCCAAAGTTCGCGTGTGGCTGTGCTGGCAGCCTTTTGCGTCCACAGGCATCATGTGTAGCCTTCACTGCGGCTGCAGCTTGTTCTGCAAGCATCCGGGTAGCCGCATGATTTCCCGGACTAGGCCAGGGAAGTGGCGCCCGCAAACCGGAGGGGCAACACAAAGCTGGCCTGAGTCGTGGGATTTCTGCCGGCCATCCGAATCTGCTGTGCAAGTGCTTAAAAGCGCCCTTCCCGTTTGACCAGTGGTGACTTCCTCCGGCCCAGCCTTAAGCCAGACGAGATTGCAAGCTGAATCCTCGCTGTTCACAGGGCGGAATTCACGGCGCGGCCGGTCGCTGAGAAGACTCAACTTCGTCAAGAACCTGCAGACAAGCACTGGCAGCGTTTGCGCCCAGATGGCAGTTTGCTCTGAGGGCCTCGACAGCCCGTTGTCAACCAGCAGCCCGGCCTACTGCTGGCATGGGTATGAACAAAAACCAGTTCACTCATCCAGGCTGGAAGGCTCGAAGCATACGCGCCTCCTTGGCCTTAAGTTTGCAAGGCAGGGCTGGGCATCATGGCTAACCCACGTCCTGCGCAGCATGCACCATCTCGACAGTTGCCCTCTAGCCGCCGCAACGCTCAACGCTGCAACTCACAGAGTGAACGAGTGCTCAGCACGCGCATGTACCCGCAAAGATCTTGGACCCTGCTCTGGGAAAGTACGGCTATTGATCAGTGCGGGTAAATGATGCTGCGCATTGATGGAAGGCGTGGGAATTTGCCATCAAGCAGCCAACACAGCCTCGTTTCGAGGCATACGCGTGGGAGGAATAAGATACGCCCAACCGTTGGAAAAACTGGTTGGCATCCGAGTTGGAATGCTATCAGCTGAGCTGTCTCAGCGCACGGCTGGGCTTCAATTGCTCGTCTCTGCTACTGTAGCTGCCGGGCATCATTCAATGTCCTTGGGCGTTGAAAGCCTGATGTGACTAGGATGTTCACATTCCGCATGCATTCTGTCGTGACCCCCTTGCAAAGTCCTTTGACCTCCACAACTCTTTGCGGTATTTTCCGCAGCACGGCTTGCACGCGCTCACTGGGACGAGCACGAGGAAAGCACTTGGCAGTGAGCTGGTGGAATCAGCGTTTGAGGCGCGCAATCTGATCCCCCGGCCAGATTGCAAAACCTTGAGGGCAGGGAATCTGCCCCTGAGGGTGCACCATGGCCGCGATGCCGCAAGCATGTCTCCTCGGCTCAAGAGGTCCATATCCATTGAACCTGAAACCGAATGAAAGCCACTGCTCGATAGGCGCAAGACAGATGCAGCTCGCAAGCACGCGCCACTGTTTGCCCTGGCATCCTTCCCTAGCTGCATCGTCCCCAGAAGGTAGGAGGTGCTCATGGTTTGGACATACTGTTCTCCAGCTCGATCACCTTCACCCACTGGCTTCACAGCCAAAACCTGGAGAGAAGCCAAAGGCACGGCCGCCTACACAATCTGTGCACTGTTCAGTGCGTCTGGGGTTAGGTGTCTTCGTAGCTTTATAGACAGATGTGTGCCACCAGAGTCGTGGCAAGTAGCCCACATCTTCCTCATGGAGGCCGCTTCATCTTCTTTGTCCTGCAAGTGGGCGCTGTCCTGAAGCTCTGG
>CAJNIZ010004247.1:109275-122535 GCA_905231905.1 Symbiodinium pilosum
AGTGGGCGCTGTCCTGAAGCTCTGGGTGGATTGGTTGCAAGCGTGCGAATGCTGCTTTCGGAACAGAGAATCGTTGCCAACACAAAGAAAGAGCTTTTACATTGTTAGTGCTAGAGTAGAACATCATTGGAGAATTTGTCCAAAGTCTGGAAGATGCCACAGGAAAGTTCTGCTTCACCCTTGCCTGCCTGCCAACACTGCAAACGCGATAGTTTAGCGGCTGAGAGACAAGCATCAGAGTTGCCAGGCCATAAATCCAAAATGGCATGGCAAGCTGCACAGTAAAGTCCTGCATGGCTTGGCATGCAGCAGAAACTCACAGAGGGGGAGAGATCAGAAAGCCATGCCTCAGGGCGGGGACCCTTGCATGCTGCTCACTTGGAAAGCTGATGTCCCGATTGAAGTGCATGCCACAAGGTGGAGCTGGACTGCTTCCTACGAATGTAGCAGAAGGTCCCTTGGGGCTAAAACGCTCGATGTTCCCTGGAGGGTGTGTATTCTGACAGCGCTGCAGTCTGCTTTGCGGCCCGCAGCCAGCTGTGCTTTGCAAGGCCCACGCTGCAAATTGCATAGACTTCTTCCCCGGCCTCTCTCCGTGTGGTTCTTTCAAGTAGCGTGGTTGGAGGCTGGGCCAGCGGATAGATGAACAGAGTTGTTCAGCTTCATGTTTCGCTACGGTCGGCTGCCACTTGACGGGCTATCAAATTGGTGCTTCGGTAAGTGGAGCGTGCTGTGGGCGCCACCCTCTAGGCCGGAGCCATGGCGCTCAGCTGTTCGTGCCCTTACCATGACGCCGTGATGTCACATGCTGCAACACACTTGTCTCGGCCCTCAGGCAGAGATGTCATTCGGCAGATGCCTTCTGCAAGATCTTCAAAGGACTGTCTTGCAGGCTCGACCGTTGCAGCGAGACGCCGAGTTCCTTGCCCGGTAGCCAGGGCAAGCGCAGCTTGCAGCACCGCGGCGCTGCCACCCCCAAGACTTCATTCTGAGGCAGTACAGTAGCTTGCACAGTGGCGCGCTGGGATAGTGCTGCTCGCATGGTTTGCGGTCTCAGGGACCCTTTTGGACGTGTTTAATTGTAATTCAGTTAGTCCATACCCGCATTACCAGTGCCGATAGCTTCTTGCCAGCTGCACTGCAGACCTACAAGTTCATTTAGCCTATCACAAAGCTTTCCCTTCGCAAGCAGTCACGAAGGTTGCTTGGAGGAGTTGGGGCTTCGCAGACGTTTCCAAACACGGCTCGGCGTGCGTTGCTCAGGCCCAGGGATTGGCCACAGTCAGTATAAGTGAAGCCAATCGGCGGGGTTCGTTTCTGAAAGTTTTCGAGTACCCGCAGCCTTTCTCGTCAGCCTCATGTGCAGCCTGTGCTTCTTCTGCTTGCCTTCACAAAGGCGTTGCGCCAATTCGTTGACTTCGTGAGGCCCTTTTGCAAGCCTCATCCGTTAGATTGCCGTGCGATCTGCTACCGGCCCGGGTCGTGGAGTCCCGGTTGGCTTGGTGAGTTAGCTGTGCAATTCTCGCAGAATGGGGTCAAGCCCCTTTGACGTGATAAGTGCTGACTACCTGCCGCACAGCCTTCAAAACAGTCTGCCTCAGACACTGAAGTGTGGCAAGCAGCCATGCTTGGCAGCGTTGAATGCTGCAAGGCTCGACAACCATTCGTAGAGGAACCAGTCGCTCGCTGCAACAGAACGGGGCAGGGTGCTGCATGAAGACTACTGCTAGATTTTGGGGCTTCAGGTCAGGGATCCTTGCGCACTTTCTGCTGGGCCTGTGCCACAAAATTATGATGTGCGTGATGGCTGCAGGTCGACCATGAGCTGGTTATAGGAAGGTCCGCCAGCAGGGCTGTGGTGAGCGTCTCCTCTTGGAGATTGGGGACAGTTTCTTTTTCGAATGCATTTTGCGAGTACCCGCAGGCTTTCTCTTGGGCATCGTGTGTAGCTTGCGCTGCCGCTGCTTGCCTCTCAAAACACAGGCCTATTGTCCCATCTGCTTGAGCCCTGGCTTCACCAGCTGGCGTCGTGGCCTACAATGCCAAAAAGGAGGGATGATTTGCCACCAGCCCGGGTCATGCAACCCCGGCTGGTTGGCCGCGTGTGCAGCGCAACTCTCGCAGAAAAGTGTGAAGCCCCTTTGACGTGATATGTAGCAACTTCCTCCTGCTCGGCCGTCAAGCAACCTGTTGCCAACAGCCGAGGGCACATGCCGAGAGCAAGATTTGCAGATCTTACCCGCTGCGTGCTTCAACTGCTCGATGTTGCCTGGCAGGGAAAACTACACGACCATGAAGCCAGAAGGAGAAGGCTGTTACCAATGCATTGGCTAACAGGCTCCGCAGGTGCAACTCTCAGAGTGGCGCGTTGGGTGGTGACAGCTGTCTACAAGACTTGCAGCCTCAGGGACACTGCAGGACCTGCATGATTCTTCTTGCATTCGCCCACACAAGGAATTGGCCGCAGCGCTAGCAGTACGAAGAAACCTTTCACCACAGGTTGCCGGCAGTAGTCCAAGTACTTGCCTGACGTTTCTGCGGCTGCAGCTCAAACGGTGGGCGCCTGGATGAGCACATCGCCTGGCAGGCGCCGTTGTTGCGAAGTCGTGTTTGGTGGCACTGACGCTTCGCGACACACAGCTCTGCTTGCAAGTGGCTAATCTACCGGTGCCCGTGCGGCCTTTCATGTGCAAGCCTAAGGACTTCTGTGCAGTATGCGATCTGCAACTTGCTTCTACATGTGACAGCATCCCCTTGCGTCCGTTTGTCTTCATGAGCCCTTCTTGCAGGACGCACGCCATAAGTTGCAGCACAGGAGGGCCGATTTGCCACCAGCCCGGGTCCTGGAATCCCAGCTGGTCAGCCGCGTGTACCGCGAGACGCTTGCAGAAAAGTGTCAAGCCCCTTTGATGTGATATGTGGCGACTTCCTGCAACATGGCCTTCTAGCAGCCTGCCCCCAGCAGTTGAAGCATTGCAGCTCCCCAGTGTTGTTGGCATCAGGGAAATGCAGAGCCCACCACCTGCATGGCTCGTCAGGTCCTATCTTATGGTGGGTAGGCACGAGCGCGTTCAGTACCGCTCGGGTCTACAGCCTCAAGTCAGGAACCCTTGCACGCTGCTCGCTCGTTTTCTGAGGCGAGGAGCACGTTTCCACAGCTCGTGGGAAGCGAATGTGTTCAGCATTGGGCGGGCATGCTACACGTGCGCCGAAAGTTCCACGTGAACAGAACGAAATAACAGTTCGCCATAGGTTGTCTGCAGGAGTCAAAGTACTTGCCTGACTTTTCCGCAGCTGCAGCTCGAACAGTGGGCTCCGGACTGAGCAAATCGCCAAGCAGGCGCCGTTGTTGCAAAGTCGTGTTTGGTAGCACTAACGCGACGAGATACACAGCTCCGCCCGCAGCCGCTAAGTAAGCAAGCGGCTAATCTACCTGTGCCCGTGCGCTTTTTCATTTACCTTTTGGCACAAGGGCTGCAACTCAGGGAGCTTCTGTTGCTAATCGGGCTCAGTTCGTGCAAGACTTGCAGATAGCCACAGGTGCCTGCGCCCAAACAATGCTCCATGCGAGCACAGCAGTCTGCATTGAGGGCACGGACAGTTGGCTGTCTGCTACCTGCCAACCGCAGCCCGGCCTTCTGCTAGGAGCTGTTAGCAAGTCTAGCATTCAGCACCCAAAGTTTCGGAAGGTCTTGAGCACCGATCATGCTGCACCTTGTGCCTATCGTTTAGCCTGAAGTTCAAAGAGCCCCTCGAAGCCGCACAAGCCATGTGAGGGGGATTGTTCGTTTTTTCAAGACCGATTGTACAGGGAAGCTGAAGACGCTGATGGATGCCTGCCACCTGGGACCTAGGACCTAGCCAGTTGCGGGCAGGCTGTGCTCTGGTGAAAGCTCTCCGCTGAGCTTGCTTTGAAGATGCACAGCTTGCTTTGCTTGGAGGGCAATGGGTCTGTTTGCAAGTTTGCAAGCCCCAAAGTCGTCCACGTCGGAGGGTAAGCCTTGACAGGGCATCGCTGCAGCAGACCCTTAAGCTCTGTTTGGCTGCACCTTTCTGGGCGGCTTCAGAGCGTTCCAGACGAAGTGAGGGCATGTGAGACCCCTGTCTTCCAGCAGGACCACCTGTCTTGCCAGCACCTGTTCAAATCAACTCAGGCTTTGAAGTATTTACAGGTTGAGGCTAGCTAGCATCAGCAGGAAGGCGGAGTGCTCAACAAAGAAGAATTCCCGGGGGTAAAATGCCACACTTCGGCAGCAGCTTCTTTTCTCGATTGCTCATGCTGTCAGCCCTGGCACAAGCAAGGCATTTTTTTCGAAGGTAGTCACAAGTCAGCCAGTGAGGAACATGACGACATTCGAGTCTGATAGAGGAGCTGTGCTGGGCCAGACAGTTGGGAAAAGCACCAACGGGCCCGGGCCCGTGTAAGAATTGTATACTTCAGCTGCACTTACTAGACTTTCAGCGTGTTCACGGGGTAGGGTTCAAAGTTTGGGTTTAGGGCTTAGAGTGCTTCCGGACTTGGGGTTCGGGAATCAAAGATTCCAGGGTTGGCAGGCTCGTGTCGGGGCTTGCCTGTGCCCTACATACACGCCAGCTGTTCGCAACCTGGTTCTTGCATGTTCTCCGCCACACCCGCTGTGCCTGACTTGGCACTGCTGGCTCCAGGTCCGGAGCCTTGATGCAGCAGTTTCTTTGTGATTGTCCGTCCTCCTTCCTGGCTATTCCCGGAGCCTTCTGAGCTTGGAACTTTCCTTTCCGACCCACGGCTCAAACCTCGAAATTTCGCTCGTCCCTTGCCGAGTGCCCGCAACCAAGTTGCCTACAAGCCGACGGCTAGTGCGCTCATGACAACATGCCATGACTGCCTTACGCATTGCAGTGCGAAGCTGTAGCCATGATGGATGGTTATCGAACTTATTCCCGACTTCTCCTCCCAAAGTTCCTCAGCAGTTGGAAAACGTGATTTTGGTGTGGTTACAGCAACACACGTTAAAGACGCTCTGCCGTGCGTCAGCAATTCATAAGCATTTGAGCTCCATGCGGGCGTCCGGCGCAGTTCATGTCAGGACGCGGAGTAGCCACTCGGGAAAGGCTGCATGTTGCAATCAGCAGACGCTTCTGAACCTGCTCTTGCAGCTCGCCGCAAGGTCGCGTGGGGGTTCGTAAGTGGTCATAGTAAGGGCCACGCGGCTACGCAGCTTCTCAAGGCCTTGCTCACTGTAGCTACCGACATTCGTGCAAAGACAAAAGCACAGTCAAATCAAGCATTTGGGTTCGATGAGCGGATCGTGCACAGGTTTGTTGTAATGAGGGCATGGCAGGTTGATTCATGGTGCAAGTGCCAGACATGCCTCAAGGCGCTGTGGAAGTTAACCACTAGACTGCTTAGGGGCTCAGAATGCAAGGCCCGAAAACATGTTCAAAGTGCCAGCATTCGCTCTGCTACTGCAAGCATGACTGCGCGCGACAATCCAGTAGTGTGTGGGACACAAAGGCCACAGAATGAAGATGCGTCTTCTTGTGCAAAAATGCCCAGCTTTGCTCCAACCCAGTCTTCGATTGGCTTTGCCTGGCACGAACTTTCATCGTAGTGTGCATCAGCTCCGGCATGCCTCAAAATCATAAAGCTCCCCTGCTATTGTCTCTTGCTGGCTACATTCGACGCAGCGCACGTATGCGAAAGAAAGTTCAGGCCCCTCACAGCAGTCGCCTACGTCAGGCGTTCTGCCCTGGCCTCGCGGATCTCTCGTTGCAGCCGTGTTTGCCATGGCTATCCATTATGTCGAAACGCAGAGGAGCAAACTGGGTGCCACGCGTCAAAGGATGCTTCATGCAGAGTGCCCGGTTTTGCAAACCCTCTCTCTAGCTGCCGGCTTCAAACTGCCCGAATCCGACTGTCCGACTGTCCCGAGGGCTTGCATGGCAGCTTTGAAACTGCAGCAGCTGTAGCATCAGAGTGCTAAGGCAAGGCTGCCAGGTGCAGCCCAGCCTTGCGCTACCGCCGTAGCAGGCACATGCACTGCGTATCGTGCATCTCATTTGCGCTAAGTTTGCATGGGTTGGATGCTACATGACGGCAGCCGCAAACTGCCCAGCATTGTCTTCTCAAAGCGTGAACCGACGCTAGGCCCTGCGAGGATGATCTGTAGCTCCTGCCCATACACTTTCCCGCATGATGGACAGCAATCAAAGACGCACATGCCCGCATTGGAAGTTTAGGATTCTAATTGCCGGCTGCCGGCGCACTGGGCATCCGGCACGCAGCAGCCATCGGCGTCTCGGCGTGACTCATTCCTAGCCGACAGTTCTTGATGCTTGGCGTGTTGGCAAGCGCCAGCAAATTGCACAGCTCTATATGCAGCAGGTTGCGCATGCTGAAAAGGCAGATCTGCAGCGCCGGGCGTTTGTTGCTCTCAGAGACTGGCGTTCGCTTTTTCATCCCGTCTAGATTGCCTCGAGCCGCGGCCCCATCGGCAGCCGACCACTTCTGCCTCTCAGCGGCCCTAGCGCAGCTCAGAGCACGTAGCTTGCTCATGGCTTCTGCAGAGGATGGTAGTGCATGCTATGTGGCAGCCTTGGCTACGCGAGCCTCAAGTAGCAGAAGAACAGTTGGCATGACATGTAGCATTTTTGGTCGATTGGAGTCCTCGGAAGCCAAGAAGCACTTCCGTGCGCCGCCTTTGCCTTTGCAGCGAGCGTTCGCTTGCAGCTGAAACCTTTTTCAGGCGCATCCTTGCTGTCGCAAGCCAAAGAGAGTCGTATCCGAGTTGGCTCTTGAGCCTTCAAACGGCTGCAGAAACCGCAGACGTGTGAAGTTTATCAACCATGTTGACACGCCAGTTGTCCGTGGGGCCGCGTGGCCCGTACGCGCACAGGTAGTGGCCCTTTTCACTAGCCCAGGGCTGTGCACAATTTGTGCAGGTTGCCGTGTGTGTTTCGTCCATTCAAGTTCCTGTCGAAGCTGGGGCCTAGTGATTATCCAGGTAGGCGAGAAAGGCTTGACAAACTTCGCTCCCAGGGACAGGCGAGCACTTCAAGATCTGGCGCAAAATTTCGCTTCCGCCGACTTCCGTCCAACTGATGTAGGCGATGGCAAAGATCTTGCAAGGTTACTGAAAGGTCCGAGCTTCAGAGGGCTAGACTTATTCCGACGGGCTGCAATACCTGACTTGCAGCGGTCACGGCAACGCAACGTCTGAACTTCGAGAGCTTTCATGTCACCACAAGGCCACGTCCAAGAAACGATCCTTCCGATGGCCGGGCACGATGGCGTTCTGACAGGCTGCTTTTTAAGCGTCATTTACAAAGTCGGCGTGGAAGCCTGGCCGAAAAGTCATGCCCTCTTGCTCCGAAAGCTCTGCACACGGTCATCTGCGGTTCACAGTTGCCATTTAGGTACCTAGCAGTATCAGTAGTAGGCGGTCGGCTCAGGCATTTGCACTCACATTTGGGTTCCTGTTTCTGCCAAGGCTCCCTTCAGCACCACTTGTAGCACGATATTCTGATTGAATTCGATGACTTTACACATGGCCCGACTTGCAACAAAAATACTAGCAATACCCTGCCTAGGAATCTGAGAAGCTTCAGTAGCTCAATCTGACAGAATTTCCGGAAAATCCTACACCATCCCTACCAACCCCTTCAAAAATCGCCTCAGCAAAGCTCCTTGGACTCCTGAGGACATTCCACCATCCTACGCGACAAAACCCCATAGTTAAGGAACTTGAATTCGGTTACCATGACAAGAACATACAATACATGACAGGGCTTCCATATTAGAGTCACTTAGCCTTGAACTCTTTCAGAGTAACCCTGTACCCCCACAGATAGCACACCCTGTGGCAAGGTGGGCATGGTGCCAGACTTGGCTCAACGGCTGGCCGCTGCCGCGCGGCGCGGCGAACAACGAGGTTGGAGCCATGACCTGTACCTGCCCAATAATGGAGAAGGGTTATTTAGAGTCTAGGGTTTAGCGAGTATGGAACAGGAAATGGAAACTGGGATTATACATTGTAGGGTTCCGCAAAATTAGGGGTACGTTTTTGGGGGGTCCCTAGAATCAGGAGCAGAGTAGTTTGGGCTCTATATTTGGGTCCCCCATCTTTGGACCTACGGTTATCAGGGCTATGCAGGCCAGTGAGGGTAGGTAATTAGTGCTAGAGGTTGTCTCCTGTAGTTGCTGTTGTATAAATTGCATGAGTGAGCCGGTGTTTCCTGATTTGCCGACCTAGGTCTGAAGTCCGCAGCCATTTGATGTTCTCTTTCGGATGTGGTTTGAGCACTGCTGTATGTTTGGTTCTGGGATAGCGGCTCCAGAGTACGGTTCCTCTGGGGTGATGCAGTTGTGAATACAGCTGGTCTGCGTTTTATGCTTTGACAGGTGCTATGGCTAGGACCGCGCTACGGTCACTTGTGACTTGGGCTGATATGTGGAGGAAAAGGCTTTTTGAAGGTGGATCCGGCTTTTGATTGGTTTGCCCTTCTGAAGTCTGCGCTGCTTCTAGCATCATTGGCATCAAGCAAGGTGACCCCATGCCTATAAGTTCATGGACCATGTCTTCCGGTGCTGACGCCACCATGCAAATTGAGTTCATTCCCTTTGTGTGGGAGTGCCTCTTTCAGCTTGTCTATGTTGGTAAGGTCTTCCTTTTCAGCATTCAAACTGCTCTCTCCAATGTGGAAAACTGCAGAATAGAAGCTGCAAAGGGCATTGCAGTCATTGTAATCGGCTACGAAGATGCAAAGGACAATTGCAATCAAACGTAGCGTCTGCAGTATTGGAGCAGTGCCAAGATTAATGCCTGAGGTATACAATCTGCGCCAGAATGCTGAGCTAGTCCGCAAGGCTGGACTTCGCATGAACTCAAAGGTTTTGTGCCAGACCCTTATGTCAGATGTTTGCAGATGTTGTTCGCTTTTAATTAACAACTTGATTGTTTACTCAAACACAATCAAGCTTGTCTTCGAGCCTTTGGTCCATGAGAGGTCTTTCGCATGCAGAAGTTTTATTCATATCTCAAACCATGGGCCCTGTCACCCAGTGGCCAGGTGAACGCAGGGGAAATTACCGTGGATGCCTTGCTGAGGATGTCGCATCAGGACTGCGACCTGGGACCACTTGGGCTGGAATGAGCCTAAAGGCAGTTGATGCCTTCGTACCTTCTGTTCTCAACTGTCGAGCGAAGGACCTGGCAGGGACCGCTGTCCTTGCGCGGCGCCATCGCATTCAGGCTGAAGCACTCCGCGATGTGGCCTCCCGGCTCCATGTGGGTTGAGGCTGTGCCGGCCGCATCGACTTGCTGATCCTCATGGCTTCGGCCTGCATGTGAGGAGGTAATCTTGCGGGGTGCTTCAATTGAGGATCAGGGTTCGACAGAATTGTAAAAGGGTCAAGCAAGTCAAGAACATAAGTAAGGCCCCAAAATGCTATATCAGGTTTTGCTTTTGATCCCCTTTTTGACTTGCTTTGAGCCCACCTTTCCATTGATGTGTCCCAGGATTTGAGAGCTGCTCTTGAAGTGTCAATGCTAGCTTGATGCCATGGGCCTAGTTTGTGGCTTCGTGGAGTGCATGATAAGTATTCCACAGCCCAGGTTGTGCAGGACCAAAGCACATTCGCTGTGCGCTGCGGCAGCTGTGGCTCTGAGGATGCACGAGGCATGCAGAGCATAGGGCGGTTTGCAGATCTCTTAGCAGCTGCCATGCACCACAGTCAGGAAGGATATGGAGTTTCTGCGAAGGGAACTTGACAAGGAGATTGGATCTAGAGAAGTTGGTTGCTCTGGCGCAGGCGTCATGACCCAGACGTCTGGAAACTCCCAGGTCCGCCCACGAGACAAGGGACACATGTGATCACAGGCGTTGTGAGGCATTGTGGGTTCTGTTGCCAGAACTCAAGGCCAAGGTTTGGTTGCTGATCTCAGGGCACGGAGTTGCATTAAAAATTGTACGATGAAGAATGCCCTCAATATCCATGCCACAGCGCCAGCTCTGTAACACCAGAACCGACCGGTGAAGGACGAAGGCTGGAGCCAGATGTCAGTTCGGGGGAGTTGTCCGCACTGTGGCCATGTCTGGAGCCCAGAACAGTCTGCCTCAAGGAGGAAAGTTTAGACCGCCTCAGCCCAGAAAGCTCCAAAGGGGAAACCCATCCTTTCGTATCAGATCCGTTCACAAACACAAACCTTATAGATTCGGCTTTTTGAGGAGCATTCTGCGCTTGTGCACCATGCATGACGTGGGCCACAAAATGGTAGGGATGGACATGTTACGTACAACATCCTTGTACAAGGAGAAGTAACAGTCGCAATGTTATTCCCCACTCCGCTTGATTTTCCAGAAAAGGCCTACATCGCTTGAAAGGGTGCGTTGTCGTGTTCAGTGTTCTAGCCATTGTAGGAAGAGATTGATTGAGGAGAATCTTGAGAGTAAATCATCGCAGGGATTTGGGGCACCCCCGGTTTCCAAATAGATTTCGGACACGGAAAAGCAGCATGGAGGCTATCACGGGAAACAAGGCCAATGTGATATGCATCTGGCTCATAAGCGTGTAAGCTACAAGGCCGGATCAAACTGGTCCTTGTTTCGGGAAGTGACTCCGACCTGCATATATACCAATATGAGGGGGCAACCTTGTGATACTGAATTTCATGGTCTTGGTTCAGTTTACTTACAATAGTACCAACTTCAGGTCTGGCTTGATGGACGTGACTGATGGCATGCGAGCAGAGAAGTTCGCATTCATTTCTGTGAAGAGGAAATTCGCCCCAAGAGCCTACCTTCTTGATGGACCTCAGGCAAGGTCTCCGTCGCATCAGGCCATTAGGTCTGGGGGCCAACGTGCACATACATCTGTCGGCCAGCGCACTCAGAATTGCTGGCCCAAAGCTGATGAATCTAGCAAGGCGTGGCAGGCATGTAATGTGCAAAGGCGGGTCGCCCTCGTGAACTGCTAGCAAAAATGAACATGTGCATGGCTGGCTGAGGGCAGAATTGACTTTATTTCGACTGGAGAGTCTTGAAAGTGTTTGCGCATTGATCTAAGACTTCTTGCAGGAGAAGTTATGCGGACGGACTTCCAGGATAGGGGATGTGTTTCGCGCAGACATCATCAAGATACTGACAACTGAGAAGACGCTATTCAAACGCCCACAGATGGGGATTTTTGGATCTTCTGAATGTGCTTTTTCGAGACGCAAATTTAAATTCAAAGAATTCAGGATTGAGACTTCGGCGCACCAGCAAAAGTAATATTTCGATTTAGCTCTTGGAAATGTAGGAACCCCTTCAGATGTGCCATCTATATATGAGCCATTATGATTCTTATCTAAAATATATTGAATTGCCCAAAATTTTAGTTTCTAGAAATCTATTTAACTATATTCAAAAATATATCAGCTAATATAATTCTCATAATTCTCAACGAAAATATATTTTGAATTCAATCCTTGAGATTATATCTAAAAAAGTCATATATATATATATATAAAATCTCAAATATCCGAATATGACGGCGCGGCTACTTCCGGCTATTTCGATCGCGCGCGGCTTAGCTTTTCCGGCTCGCCTTTAAAGTACCTCTTACGGGCTGCTTGGGGGCTAGAATCTTGGAGGTTTTTATCCTTCAGAAAAGCTAGAGGCTCTAAAATCTCCGAATTTTTGGGTGCCCCGGCTAACGCGATAAAAAATCTCGGGAGATTTTGGATTGTGCGGTCTTTCGCCCCTACGAGAATTTCTGGGATATTTATCTTTCTCTCTCTTAAGGAATTTACGTGGTTGCTTGGGAGAATATATGTTTCTACTTGTAATTCTTTCGTTTGTGCGACTTAGTTTTATTGGTTTGCATTTATAATGGCCCTCGGGAATTTATTAGAGAATTTAAAAATTTCGAAGATTTCAGAAATCTTTGGAAATTTTCAAGACTCTAAAATTTATGAGATTTGAGATATGGGGAGGACGATAAAAAAATTCAGAGACTTTTGGTAGTGGGATTTTTATTTCTTTAGTGGTTTTTCTATATGATTTATTTTTCATTCTGCTATTATAATAACGAGATAAGTCTAATTCTTAATTAAAATGAATTTCTATATATTCTCGATATTTTTGAAGAGCAAATATCTCAATATGATGGGGCGATTAATTGCGGTTATTTTGTCGCGTGCGATGCAGCCTTTCCGACTCGCTTCTCAAACGCTTTTTATGGGGTCCTTAGGATTATTAAATCTCGGAGATTTTTATTCTTCAGTAAAACTAGAGATTCTAAAATCTCCGAATTTTTTGGTACCCCGGGCGCGCGACTAAAAATTTCTGAGATTTTTGGTCGCGCGGTTTTTCGTCTCGGAGCGGCTTGCTCAGCGGAGCGCATAGATGCGGGACCGAGACCTAAGATATTTTAATATTTTCTAGATTGATCGTAGTTGCCTACGGGGGCTGACATATTTCCCCGAGCCGCCGCGCAGATGGTCTAAGAAAGATAGATGAAGGAGAAAGATTGATCTGGATGGAGGTCGCATATCCCGAAAGTTCCCGAGATTTCGAATGCGGCTCCGTGTAGAGCCGGGGCGGAGATCTAAAATCTTTCAATATCTATTAAGTTATTCGTTTTTGGTCATATGCGGCGCGGTCTCCCAAAGAAAATAGGATTCTTTGCCTCTGGGATTATTTTTTGATTAATTCTGATCTCGTATCTTCCTCGACTCCGCTTTGCGATTGCCGATAGCCAGGACGATCCCTAGCGCAGGTCGCAATCGATGGATGGAACGTATAAGAGAATTTGAGTCTAGAACGGAAGTCTCTCCGAGTTGAATTTCACTTGAGGTCGATGTTGGCCCCTTTTGTGTCTGCGGGATTTTGGATCCCTGGGCGTTCGGCGGGTGGCGTCGGATTTTAATGCATGGCCTGGGATTCTGAAATCGTGCGCGTCTCTTTTTTCTTATTTTCTCTATCGATCTCTTTGAATATATAATCACGAGGAAATTTGGAATTCCCTTTTTTCTCCTACCTAGGTCTCGCATCACGCAGGAGATCTCAGAATCGTTGATAGATTTCTCTTGAATATTTGATTATAAAAAATCATAGATCGATTATTCGTCGAGATTCACGTGCGATCTTTATATTCCGCGTGATTTATCTATGTTCGATTATCGTTATGGATATTCGGAGGAGCGTGGCTGGCCGATATAGCGCGTAGACCCGAGACGGAAGATCTATATCTTTCAGATTTTATAGTTTGGCCTTGTCTATCTACGCGGATTTATGCGC
>CAJNIZ010004248.1:0-14876 GCA_905231905.1 Symbiodinium pilosum
TGTTGAAACTTGTTGGCTCAAGCAAAAGGGTTGTGTTTAATTAGGCGCGCCTTTTACAACGGTTGGATGTTGTTGGTGAGAAGCCATTAATCTTTATAATAAGGAGGTGTTTGGAAGCCGCTAAAAGTTTTTCTTGTGTTTTGGGAAAGTGTTGTGAATCTCATGCTACACCCGCTGCCATTACTGCTCCTAGGTCAAGACTGTTAGCCCACTACAAGCCCTTAGTAGATCGCTTTCTACAGAGATAGCTTTTGCGAGGGCTCTGGAAAGGTGCAGCGCGCGCAGTTTTTCTTTTTGTTTAATTTCTATTCCCGTTTTAAAAGGCGCGCCCGGCTAGAAGAATTGTCGCTGCCCGCAGGCGCCAAACTGCTGGAGGTGGAGCCCGCAAATCCGGAACAAAGCAGACGTGCCGCTTTTGCCAAGGTCCCAAAAGCCTCAGTGGGTCCGTTTGGCAGACCTTGCGTGCAATGAAATCCACTTCCACAACGAAAGCCGGCAAACCCCTATGTGGTTTACGTCCTGCTTCAATCATGATTACATGCGTAGTGGGAGGCACGCCTCTACCTGCTCTGCTGCTGCCATGGCAGCAGCAGATGCCATGGCAGAAGGAGACACCGTCGGTATAGGCGACGGTGTCAGCAGCGTCGCGCAACTTGTGCGTTTCTCAAATACTTGAAACATGAACGCCCATGCTCACCAAAGACGCGCAAGCTTACATCGCATGCTTCAAAACACTTGTGCAGCTGCCCCTGGCAATGCTCGCGCTGCGCGCACTGCAGGCCAGGCATTTCAGGGTCGTGCTGCCCAACAACACAGCAGCAGAATCCGGCATTAATAGGCTTCCCACCACCACAGAGCTCATTTCAGGCTTCCTCAAACTGGTTGCCGCATGGTCAACCCGCAACCACGTTCAGCTCGCAGATTCGCATCTTGCAAGTGAGAAAAAATTTGGGCGGGATGAATGCAGCCACAATAAGATGCATAGGATGGCAGCCCGCATGGCAGGCAGGGAGCGCATCTTCCTCGCCACTTTCTCAAGCCCGGAATGGCGAGTGACGCTCCGCGTGGCCACAAGAACTTCTCGACGCTTAGCGCTCAGGATAGCTAGCAATTCAAAACAAATGCGCAATTCCAGACTTCCCTTGTGGGACTCGTGATGCCAGTCCCTTGCCGCGTTGCATCAGCTCCTGTGTATATCGGAAGGTACGCGCACCTTTGAAGCGGAGGGGGCTACAATGGGCTAGATGCTGTCGGCAACACAGAGGTGCTCGGAGCGAATAGTTGGGGCTGTAGCTGTCACCATGGAATTTTGCATTCCGAGCGCCTCATGCAAGAAAAGGGCTGTGTCCGCGCTGTTTGCGTCAAGCGTAGGGAAGGTAGACTTGAACCCGACTTTGTTTTTGTCATGCACTTAAGCAGAAGCATGTTTTAGTTCTAATTATCCCTTTCCACGCATTGAATTCACATGTCTTGCTTACGCAGCTTGCCCAAACCAGGGAGGTTTTTTGGCGCACCCGCCCTCCACACCTGAGGGCACGAAACACGCATGCTTTGCGCCGCACGCCTCGAGTCTTTCGTTCTGAGACTCGATTGTTGGACTTTCCATTCCGAGCACCGCATGCCAGAAAAGGGCAGTGTCCGTGCGTGTTGTGTTTGGGTCAAGCATCGGAAGGGTAAATTTGAACATGATGTAAACAATGTAGAGTGTAGATTAAGTGCAGAGGCAGGTTTTGACTCATAAAGACGCCCACCACGGCCAACGGCATTTCCCATGTCATATGCAAAACGCTATCGTTGTTGGCATGTTTCATAAAACAAACATGCCATGCAATTGCGGGGATGGCATTGCCTGGTTCGCATGGTTTTTCGGCTTTAGCATGCAGTCTCCTCAAATTTTGGAATGGTTTTCGAAGTCATTTGGGGTCGAAGCCGGTACTAACATAAGACAAAATTTTTAAGCAAACTGTTTAGTCAGGTGTCAAGCGGTAGTAGTTAAGAAGGGGTTTTGCACAATGGTTCCAAGAACAATGCTGGTGGTCCGGCTTGTTTTGTGTTGCGTAGCCGTCCATGACATTGACAATTCATCCAAGGCAACATGTGTCATGGGTAGAACTGGGCTCCCGAGGAGCAGGAGCGACAGGCAACAGGCACTGCAGAATGAAAAAGCCGCTGTTAAAGGAGGAAGGAGCGGATTCTGTCATGCAATATGGGGCAAGTTTGTTTGTGTTTCTATATTTCTATATATATATAATATGTAGTATTTGATTGCTTTGTGGGATGCTTGCTGAAGTGCTGTTGCCATGAGAAACGATTTCAGCATCATTAAGGATAATGTTGATGTGGGATGAGGGGCCACTCAACCAACCAACGCAAGTCACGAGCTTCAGCCGCTTAAGCCCGAACACGCACGTGTGCATTTGAGGTCATCAAGAATCAACAGTTCAAAGGTCCAAAATGTTCCAGGTATACCAGCGTGAACAAATTCGCTTTACGCTTCCACCAACTGTATGCGAATCATTTCGCGTGTGTTGCACAGTGAAAGCTGCAGGACCGGTTCTTGGGATTGTTTGCATATCTTTCGTTCGAGTGTACATCGCCATTTGTGGCTCATGTGAATTTGGAGCGTGAAAGACCCCACCATCTCTTGATCTTCTACGTACAAGCTCTGGATGAAGTGTATTGCAG
This sequence comes from Symbiodinium pilosum, assembly GCA_905231905.1. Taxonomy (NCBI): domain Eukaryota; class Dinophyceae; order Suessiales; family Symbiodiniaceae; genus Symbiodinium; species Symbiodinium pilosum. The sequence continues at coordinate 2,686 of CAJNIZ010004248.1, forward strand.
AAGTTAATACATGTTTGAACCTGTTTGATTCAGGTAATACCCCATTGAGAAAGTCCGGATACAGTTTACAACGCATTTTGCGTAGGTCTTGTTGGACCCATGGCTCCGAGCAATGATCCTTTACCCCACTCGCGGAACAGTTACTATGCCGCTCGTTGTATGGAGCTTTTTCATGGGTTGGCATCTTTGGTGCATTTGCTGCTGCAAGCCAGGTCCTGTTGGCATGACCATCCAAGGCCATCTTGGACATACCCTGGGATGCTTCTGAAGACACCATTCGCAGGAGGTGCTCTGAAGATTTGTGAAAGGAGCGTCCGAACTCCTTAAATCATGTTTGCCACAACGCTTAAGATACCAAAAGAGTACTTGCTACGACACCCGCTTTCGGCTGGTGGGTGTTTGAAAGCAAGCGCGGCAAAATGTTTCAACAACATTTTTTTCAAAATACTGTTGCATTTGTATCAGTGACTTCCTTGGATGAGGCTTCTACCACAGCTCATGCATGTTGGCCACATGTAGCATGACAGCGGACGCCTGTTGTGCATCCGAGGTATCACTTCTTGATGCGCGAATTGCATCCCGACAAAGGCAGCGTAATGCCATGTTACACACCAACGGCTGTGCGACTCAAGATGCTTCTCCTTTTCTGTTGTTTTAAAGGTCCTTTCACTGGCGGACCAGCAGCCACAGAACGCTTTCATGAGGTCCCCTGACGTTCATGCTTTACTCGAGGCATCTCGAGGAAACTGAATCTGATTGCACGTTCAGAGTTTTGGCGGCATTGACTGGTATTCAGGTGCAAAATGCTTGGCGCTGCCTTTCGAACCCAACCAGAAGGCTTGAATATTTCAATTGTCTTGAGGAAAATGAAAATCATCCACTGCAGACTTCACCCTAGTCTTGTGGGGGGCTGGGTAAAATGCTTTTATCCATTGGTTGTCTCATTGCTGTTACGTGACATAAATTGTGGAGAATTGGTTGCTGCAGGTTTGGCATATGTGACATGTCATTCGGCCACCGCGCCAGGCTTCGCTATGATTTGCGAACCTTCGGACGTTCGTCCATTGGATCCGTGGGTCAGGGAGAAGAGCTCTTGATCAAGCGTTTCAAGGACTGGCTGCAGCTTTATTCAGTGCAATTGGGTGTTGCAAATTGAATGCTTGGCTCAGAAAACTTTGGCGGCATCGGTCTGAATTCCATCTGCTGCGAGACATGCCGTGCAGCATTGCAGGAGCAGGCAGAAATCGATGTCCGAAACATGCAGGCAGCAAGTTTCAGGATAGCTGTGTACTGCTAAGCGATCTGTTGCAGCGGCAGGAAAGGCTTTTGCAGAATGCTCCACTTGTTGGGCAGGTACAGCTTCAGCGGATCCTGCAAAAACAGGAAAAGGTCGGGGGCGTGTTCGTGACCCAGGCCACTTGTAAAACATTCCACTCCAAACTGCAAAGGTTCTCAGCTTTCTTCTTGCCGGCTTCCTTGCTAGGCAATTTACGGCAACTTGCAGCTGCGAGAAGAGAGCTTGCAAGAAGCGCTGGTGGGAGACAGGACTTGACATGCTTGCAGCGAGTCACGCCTTGGCTGCTGCGTGTTGTCGGATTGTCGGACTGGTGTGTTCCAAATGGACAACCTTATGCGCAGGACCATCTCTGAAGAGGACCTCGTGGGGCCTTGGATAGACGTGACTGTTCCTGTACAGTGCTTGGTGTCCTGGATTATTTGGGAATAGTTTTGGTTCTAGATGATTCAGGTTTGACACCATCATGAAACAGCTCATCTAACCATGTTTTGTCTGTCTTCGACGACCTTTACATATTCAGTTTTTGGCATGCATAGCCCTTAGTTCTAGTAAGTGTTTCTGCACGGTAGACGAGCCAGGAAGTTACAACATACCTCAATCACTGAAGCTAGGTGCGGTTCTGCAGGCACTCCAAGTGAGTGTTGTTGCAGGCCGTTGATGTTGGTAGTGACTAGTTAGCAGTCCGGTCTTGCCAGTGCACACACGGCATTACGATTTTTGTTGGCTCTCTTTCATGCCATGGGCGGACTTGTGCCCTGATTTGACTTTAACACAGACTGCACGAGCCTTTGTAGCCCCAACGTGTTGAAAAGCAGTTAGTGCATTGTTCCTTTGAGGTTCAAAACCACAAAATTGTCTTACGTGGTGGCATCACTGCGTCAAAGGCCAGCTGTTGATTTCAATCCTCTGCGCTTCTGGTAGTGGCACATGCGCGGAGCATGCTCGCTGTGCAAGGCGGACCTTCCCGGGTTTTACAACCCATTGCCCCTGCAGTCTGACACAGAGCTCAGCCTCTATGTATTGTACAAGTTCCACGGCGTGCCGCATGAGGCCGGCATCTTGGAGAGTGGTGACATTCTATGGGGCAATTCCGGGGCAGCAAATTGCTCAACTGGAGGAACACCTGCAGTCGATGTGCCAGTATGGTGTCTTTCCCCACAGAGGTTGATGCCTTCATCTTGTAACGGGTGCTATGGGTTGGAGGTTCACTGCCGTTGCTGTCCTTATGTATGGTCTCTACACTGTTTCCACCAACTCTTGGTTCTAGACCCCTTCCTCACACCAGCTAAGTCGACATGCAATGTCACCGTCCGGAAAGTCTGCACAAACCGTCCTCACAACATGTGACACTGATTGCCAGTGTTTGCAGTAGTCGTGAGTGAACCGTATCATGTAATGACCAGCTACATGGCATAGCATGTTGAGGAACCATTTGTGCTTGTAGCGGGGAATTACCCAGCCATCCTGAGGCAACGGGACCAGGTAGGAATGTGTTATCGGAAAAGAGTAGTGAGATTTGTTAAGGCATGTTGAAGCTACATTTCAGGTCACAGTGGGTGACTGCGAGCCGCTGTCCATACCGATGAGGACATTTGCACTAGAGCCTACAGTAGTGAGATTCCTTGTCTCTGTTATTTCAAACTAGGGATGGATGGAATGCGTTTCGCTTGTGAAGTGGATTGGTCAGCTGCAGATTGTCATCTGTCCTCATACAGATGCTAAGGAGTTTATGCCCTGAAGACACTTTGTCCCATGCAGTGAACAGCACGGAGCTGCGATTCAAAGGACGCATGTCATTCCGGACGGTTCGCACCGACGAGGGCCATTCTCTTCCGCAAATGCGGACCTCATCTTGCGAAGAAGGTCCCAAAATCTTGCTGGCCAGTTTGTGCCATGACCACGTAGAATCCCTAGTTTGCTACCGTTTGGATTATCTCTCCTGTTGCAGGCAAAATGTTGCTGCTACTTCCCAGCTGCAGCTGCTGTCGCCAGAAGAGGCCTGTCCCTTACTGATGTTGATAGGATTGTGTAGCAGAATCCTTGACGCTGAACCCCCGACTGCCTCTGTGTTTAATCTCCGTATATCATATCCAGGGTCCCCAGAAATAGCTACATGTTTGAGAAACCCTCATTTAGCCTTCCAGTCAGGAGCTGCAGAAGGTTGTCCATACACACCTGATTTGGCGACTTCATGGACACCATGGAGACGTCTCCAAGCGAGAGCCAGGGACTGAGTCGTGTTTGGGATCTTGTCGTACACGGAGCAAAACGATAGTTCTTGAATGTGCTTCTCTGCAATGATTTCCTTCTTCAACAGTCTTGCGGAAAGAATTCATGATGTGGATTATTCTATATGGGGATTATATAGGGTTTATTATATATGGGGTAATATATTTTTTTTTGTTTTTAATATACGGGGTTTTATAGGGTTTACTATATATGGGGACCATATAGGGTTTATTATTTAACATTTGGACCATATGTTCAAGCTGCCCCGCCCCTCACCGGCTTACCTGCTAAGTCTTTCTGTGAACCATTCACCATCGGGCAAACGTCAGATTTTGTGGCAGCACTAACGAGCTCAATAATAATAATAATGGCAATAATAATAGTAGCAAGAATAATAGTATTAATCATAGTAATTATAATGATGGTAGTAATAATAGTAATGGATAGTCCACTGTCAGGTACCGCTTTATGATGTGCATCTTCGCTAGCATTGCAGCGGTTGGTCTCTACTCTGCCCTGCGTGGCTTGGCAATGGCTGCAAGGTCCTTTAAGACTTATCTTGGGGGTTGTGAAAGTGATGGTCCTTTTTCCGGGCCGCTCCAAATATTCGGGGGCCGCAATACAACAGGGACCCAACATGGGACCCTGTTGTATTGACAACCTACCATCCGATGCAGGGTGAAAGTGTTGAACCTCAAGTAAGAGCCTGCCTCAATGATGCGTCTTGCCATCGTGTCAAACAGAGATTAATAAAAACAACAACAACTGAGGTGCAGGTCCTCGAGCATGATGCTTTCCAGTGTGTGCGTGTCAAAAAGAAGAATTTGCTCTGACCCTGCCTTCCGGCGTCAAAGCCTCCTTGCTGTCATTATCTCGTGAAGGCGCAAGATGCGACACAACATGTGGCAGACAGCCTTTTGGCTCCCAACCGGGACCTGCGGTAAACATTTAGAGTTGCAGGCGAATGGCCCTCAGTCTTGGTAGGTTGCTTGTTGGAGAAAAGTCACCGCGCGAGATGGTGATGAGCATGGCGCATCTCCACAATTACTCATGAAACAATCGGACAACCCTTGCCCCGCTCCCATCAGGGCAGCCTTGTGTTCGTCATAGTGAGGTAGACGCTGTAATTCCGCTCTTGACTTACGACCTGCGGCACCGTCATCTCTCAAAGAAGTATCGGGATCTGGAAGTGATGCGGTGCGGATCGCCTGCAGTTATTTTTATCTCGAAGCTTGGGTAGTTTAGCAAATGAAGAATCAGAAAATCAGAAGTTTGTGCTGGTCTCTGCAACTCCTAAGCATGTTGTTGGTAAGCTGGCCAAAATGCAAAACCTGTCGCAAAAAGTCATCACGGTTTCCGTGATGGTGATGGTTGATTCGATGCTGCAACAGCTCATCTTTGTCTAGAAATAGCTATGATTGTGGGTTTATGGGCTGGTGGGGCCTCTCAACAAAGACAGTCTGCTGGCCTGTCCACATTCTTGGCTTTAGGCTTACTTCCTTTCAAAGAGCCCTGTACTGGCCCTGCCCTTAGGGGCCCCCAAGAGACCCGACTTTGTTGCTGACTGCTGGTGGATTTTTCAGTTGCGAAGCTTGGCTCCGAGCCCCACGGCATGGCTGCATCAAATCGAGCACGTGCAGCACTTCTAGCGGAGTGAGCATACCGGCTTGGCTGAGCAGATGTTTCTGCTTCCAAGGGTAATCTTAGGCTTCCAGGCGGGTATAGCGGCATGACTCGAGGATGTGGGCATTCTTAATCACAAAGACTGGTAGACTAGACTCAGCAGATGCAAGCTGGGTGACCGGTAAATCCGCAAACAACTTTGTTTTTCCCGATGGCCGGCGTGTGCAGCCTCCTTGTCCTGGTGGCACAGCAGCTTGTCCTAGCCTCGCTTTGCACAAGGATCCTAGGAGTTGATCAGTGGCAGCACTGATGTCTGACAGTGGGTTGTCAAGGTTGCAGATGTCGCTGCAAGCTCGAAACCACATATCATTCATATCCTTGCGGATGACTTCGGTTGGGCTGACGTGGGTTGCTTGGCAGCTCTGGGGCTAGACTAGCAGCTTGCCATTCTGTTCACAACGAGAAGCGTTGGCTTGAAGTGCCATGCGGCCAAGATGCTGTTGGTTCAGCTGAGGGTACCACCGTGAGAAGGGGGATTCCGACGTTCAGACGCCTAATCTTGACGCGCTCGCAAGGCATTTCGCATCTTCATGAGGAGCAGTTGCGTGCATGTTATTCGAACAAGGGCATAAATTATGATAATTGTCAGTGCTAGCGCGCGTCCGCCTGGGCAGCTGGCTGGCAAGACATCGCAGGGTGGGGGAATCTGGGGCGGCTGCGGGGAGCTGGCCAGAAAAAGTTCCTTTCCAGGCAGAACTGGGGTTCGGCAACGAATGTCATTGGGGCAATGGGTCCCAAGGCAAGCTTTGACGCCTGTTGGCCAGAGGCCGAGGCAAATTATATAGATCTAGCCAAGTATGTAAGCCTGCATGCATAGTGTGTTGGCACGCGCACAGCGTACGCCTGCAGTAGACCTGGCGCACCGTGCCTTGATACTGATGATTGGGCAGGTCTGGCATTGAGCTTGATCGGTTCTACACATACCAGTTCTGCTCTCCTGCAAGAAGCGCGATTCAGACTGGGCGCAATCCCATACACGTGAACGTTCAGAACGTGAATCCTGAATGTGTGAACTCACGAGATGTTCAGGGCGGATTTCAGGGTATTCCTGTGAACATGACCGGTATCGCAAGCCATCTACGGACGGCTGGCTACAGCACACACATCATCGGGAAGTGGGATGCTTGGCGATGTTTCAGCTGAGCAGGCGGGCAACCTCTGCCCACAGCTGTCAACACTGCTTGTGAAGAACTTGTGGTCTTGTCGCAGACAGAAGAAATCAAGCATTGTTGTACTGGTGTGACCTGCACTAACTGTGCCGTGCAAAGAAACCCGAGCATTTTGTTCCAAAGCCTTTTCATTTCACGTCTGGAGTCCTGATGCTTGGCTGCCTGGGGCAATGCCGCATCGGAGCGCCTCTATCGTGGTCTTTTTAATGACAATTGGGGCAAGGAGTTGGTCATTTTCTTGGACAACATCATTGACTATCTTTGTTGCGTGTTGGATCAAGTTTTGAATCTCATGTTTGTACTGCTACAAAGTTGCACTGAGACTGATATTTTCGACGAAGCCGCACTGCAGCCTCTGGCGGTGCTCGCACACTCATCGCGTCACAAACAAGGCTGCTACGCAGCCTCGCGCATTGTCGTAATCAGATTCAACCTTTCCTGCTCCCGGCAGCAAAGAAGGCTGATCCCGCGGAAAGCCCCTCTGTGCTTGCAACTTTGGCCGAGCAACTTTCGTTGGAAGTCTGCGGCTGGACCGGGCATTGCACTTTTTAAGCTTGTGTTTTGAACCCCCGTCTTTTCAGTCGTTTGGGCCTTCCGGTGCGGCTCGACATTGAGCCGTGAAGCCTGCGCCAGATGACCTGGATGGACCTTCTGGGTTCCATGCGCGCCACCAGTTTTGAGACACTTTCATGGTGAGTTCAAAGCTGGTCGCCCTCCCGAAGTAACGGTCATGCTTGAACTGCTAGCACGTTAGTTTTCAGAATGTACAACCGGACATGAACCTTCAAGTTCCCTTGTCACAGGCCATGAACGCAGGCTATGTACCAGCACGATGCGTTTTCATATGCTTATTGATCTTGCTGCTAAGACTGACGCCGAAATTCGGAGGGAGAAAGGTTTCCGCCAGTTCCTTGAAAGCTAAGGATGTGGGAATGGCTACCTTCCAGCACCACCCGAGAGCCCGAGGATATGATAGTTGGTTGGGTTACTGGCACCACAGTAACGACTACTGGCAGCACACCGTGGACCACTGTGGGCTACGCAAGATCAAGGATTTGTGGAAATACAACGCATCCTATGACGGTCCAGCATGGGAGCTTGCGAACGGACACTCCTGTTCCCAAGAGAACCAGAGTCCGGCAAATGAGATTTGTGTCTACGAGGAACAACTTCTCACAAATGCCGTCAAAGATGTGATTCGCGCGCATGACGATTCCAAGCCCCTGTTCCTGTTCTGGTCAATGCATTTGGTGCACATGCCGCTGCAAGTGCCCATCTCATATGAGCAAAAGCCTCTTGCCTGTACATAGGCAAGCTTTCCCTTATTCTGCATTGATCGAACGATGAAGTCCCAAGTTGCAAGCTAGCAGAGGTTTGCCTTCATCAAGGACAAGCATCGTCGCCTACTGCATGCTATGGTTCATTATATGGACGATCAAATTGGAGATGTTGTCCAGCTGCTCAAGGCAGCTTCGAGCTGACGTCTTTAAAAGATGGTGTGGATGAGATAGATGTGGTCAAGGTCGTGTATACTAGTACAGATTAGAGGCATTTGGCCTCTAGGCGCCTGGTTGAAGTGCCTTTTTCGAAGATCCCAAACAGTTCATGAAGCCAAACATCATTTTTGCGAAGGTAGGTCTCGTAAACCTGGACAGATCTGACCGAGCACATAATAAAGCCAAGTAGGAGTTCTCGCGAAGCTACGGATTGCACAGTTTGCCTTCTTGGTATTATATCTCCATACTATGTCTCCAGTTCCAAACGCAACAGTTGAAAGATTGAATTACTAAATCTGCTTGAACTGCAAGTTAGTTAAGCACGCATGACAGGAAAGAGAAATGTGGAACCACAGCCTCGTAGTTTTCCACAGCGACAATGGTGGAGAGATTATGGGTGCTGGAATGTGTGGGGGCAATAACTGGCCGTTGCGAGGAGGCACCTTGCCACAACTCACATGAAAAAATGGAAAAGAAAATGGAAACGGGGTTTAGGGGTTAGGGATAGTGGAAAACGAGCTGGAAACTACTATAGGGTTTAGGGTTTAGGGTTTAGGGATAATGGAAAGGAAAATGGAAACTACTTTAGTATTTTGGGGTTATATAGGGATAATGGAAAAGAGCATGGAAACTACTATAGTATTTTGCGGTTATTTTGGTGAATAATGTGGCGTGACGTGATTGTTGAGTGCTTCGCCAGTGCAGGCAAGTTCTCCAACTTTGAGGGTGGAATCCGTATCCTGGTTTCCATTCAAGTTTGCATCTTCTTTTCCTTTTTTCTAACGCTGCCCGGCAATATCTCTGTATAACACCTGTCACTGAACCCTAATTCTAGTCCTTTATGTTATACCCCCAGACCCTAGAACCTAAACCCTATAATCCCTATAGGAGCAAGCCTCTGGTGTTCAGCCAAGGGGTTAATGCCTTCGTGGCAGGTGGGCTCGTACCGTCCTCTCGCTGGAAACTCAGGAGGAAAACGCTGGGATAAAGGGTTTGGGGTTTAGGGAAATTGCTCCAACTTTGGAGAAAATCAAATGGAAGGAGCATGAACCCAGAAATGGAGATTGGCTTTTGATTGTTCATGCACCCTTGCCGCTGTCTCGGTCGACAACAATCTCTGGCCTCGTCCTGCACTGACCGTGGTTCTCTGTTCAAGGAAGAGCCATCAAACAAACGGACAATCCAAAACAGGTTTTGTCTGGCCATTGTAAGATATCTGACCATCCCAACATTTTTTTGATCAACAAAAAACGTCCTTTTTTAAATGCAGAACTGTAGAACTGTACCAGCCATCAGAACTTTTTTTGATCAAAAAGCGTCTTTGTAAAATCCAGAACACTCACAGGGACCGCCGGGTTCGGGGTCACGATCCTTGTGGATGTTCAAAAGTGTCAACAGTTACAGGAATCGTGGGAGTCGGGGTCACGACCCTCGTAATTGTTTTGCTTTTGGACCTTCGGATCCTCTTGAAGTTTGAAAAAGTGTCAACAGTTACAGGGATGTGGGTCGAGGTCGCGAATGTCGCGATTCTCGCGATGTATATTACAGCATTTGAAATTCTGAAGAGCTTGTAGAGAGTGTACATCACAGCATTTGGATGTCTTTAGAGCTTGCTGATACTGTAAAACACAGCACGCCAGCTCCGCTTGCTGATGTATGTTGTAAATGTCACGTTGCCTTTGCCAAGTGCCCGGATTTTGGAACTTGGGACGGCTTCATGACAAAGACAGAAGCTGAATTCTGGCAGGCACAGTATTTCGGCTCTTCGAACACATTCCAGCATTCCTGTCATGAGAAGAGTAGCCGGACAGCGTGCAGAAACAAACCTGCCTAGAACCTTCATCGATATGCTCCAGGCCTGGGCACTTAGAGCACTCGGAGCTTTGCAAAGAACGTAGAGATTGCGAGTTGCAGCGTTTGATGAGATTGTCAGTTCCCAGTTGGATGGTGCAAACCCCGCCTTGCAAATAATATGACCGGCATAATCCCCCCTCACCTCCATTACAGCCAACATGGCGATAACATGATATTTTTACCGCAACCATGGATGGATTCAACAAAGCGCAGGTTGGAGGGGCGCAGCCCCACCCATTTGCAAACAAAACGATCCGCACAACCCACCCATTGCAAACAAAACGATCTGCACAACCTTCCACGTTTGCATGGAGGGCTTTTCAAAGCGGGGGTTTGGGGGGACGCAGCCCGGCCCATTTGCAAACATCATGATGTGCACAACCTTCCCTTACTGCAAACATGCTGATGACATGATGCTTTTTTTATTGTAAGCATGGATGGCCAAGTTCCTTCCTTCTTTTCGTCCTTCCTTCCTTCCTTCCTTGGTTCCTTGCTTCCTTTCTTCGTTCCTTCCTTCATCCCTTGCGTCCTTCCTTGCTTCCTTCCTTGTTTCCTTGCTTCCTCGCTTCCTTCCCTTCTGCATTTTCTTTCCTTATTGCTTTCTGTATCTATATTTCATGAGAAAAGCCTTGTGATTGGTAAGTATTGTTAAGCTTCTGTGATTGGTTTTTGATCGGACAATTTTTTTTGGTTGGATTTCTTTGCGTATGCCTCTGTTCAAAGCTTTCGATATTCAGAGTGCATGCCAAGCCCTAGCTTTCCAAGCACGCATGGTTTGAGTCTAGTGTGTCACGGAGCTTTGCCAAGAGGTCGCGGAGCTCGCGATGAGGGCTATGCGACTGCATGGGACTGGCATCTGGACAAGTTTTGAAATAGTAGGCTACTGGGCCATGTAAGTACGTATAGGTTATATAGAACCCAGACTTATTGGACTTGGCTGATCAAAAATTAGCATTGCCTCCTTCCCTCATCATTCTTGCAAGGTGGTTGCAGGTCCTTGAGTAACACTTGCTAATGCTTTCAGCCCCTGCATGGCGCGTGTTCGCGGGATTGGCTGGGTCATTGTAGGTATGCCACCTACGCCGCGCTGGCTGGTGTGGATCCTGCTGACCATCAAGCAGCAGCGGCTGGGCTGCCGCCGCACGACTCCCTTGTGCCTTGGATCAACACAGTCACACGACACGCGATGTCAATCATGGATTTCAAGCTAGCATTCACAGATGTCAGATATGTCATGTATTCATGTTCTTTTTGCATGTGGCCAGAACCTTTGGCCGTGGCTGTCTGGACAAGAAGCGCGTTCACCACGCCAGGACAGCAGGTGTCATAGCTGCTGGCAAGATAGTTTATGGCTGATATCTGCATTCGATTTGTTTGTGTCTGCAGCCATTTGGCTGTTGTGATTGCTTCGCGAACCAGCCGTGACATGCGGTAGAGGTAGAGGGTGCGCCTATGCATAGTTGCACAACTTGCTAAGGAGCTCAAGCATGCAACCACGCAAGCACAACCATCTTAGAACCTGGGATTCGGAGATGCAAGAAAGATTCATTGGAAAGCAAATGCAGCCAATGGCACATTACCTAAACTTAGAGGTTCGGATGAGGATGGACAGTTCCAGCACTCCTGGCCCGCAGCACCCCCAGGAACAACCAGATACCTTGCATCAATTTACAGCAGCCCGCTTGGTGCAGGAGACAGACTGTTTTCCACAACATTCAGAAAGGTTGAAACAAAACAGCAGCGACCCTGCTCCAATAGATTTAGCACATGAATCCATGGCAGCTGAGGGCCTTGAGGTTTGCGCTGTCGTCCTGAGCGAACATGATCCAGTTCCCGAGGATGAGCGGACCGTGTCGGAGCAAATGCCGAAGGCATCCCCTTCGCCAGACATGTCGGACCCGCTTTCGGAGTTCTACTATGAGAACTTGGTGGCGATGAAGGCCTTGAGTCCAGATATCATTCGGGGTATACCCGTGTATCGGGCGTTGAAAGTGCTCCAGAGCATTTGGTTCCATGGGGACTTTCGCCAGCAGTTCTCCTTTGCGCAGGTGGTTCAGGAGTTTGATGAGTTTTGGTCTCACAGCTGGAAGACTCGGCCCTTCTTGAAGTATGCATGTGTTCTGTATCTGAACAACACTATGCCGGCATTCCTGCTGGGGTTGCTTTTCGCAGTGGTAGCTGCCATTCTCTTTGTTGCCGGAATCCTTCCGGCCTTCGTTGATTTTAGGAAAACCGTCGACTGTTACTGGTGCACACCCGCCGGGATCATCGGATACTACGCCTGTCTTCTACTTTCGGCCAGATGCAAGTCAGTTTTCCTGGACGTTGCCTGCATAGACCAAGCAGACCCTTTGCGCAAAGCTGCAGGCCTGGTCAGTCTGGGTGCATTCCTGAGAAGCTCCAAGCGCATGCTCGTCCTGTGGGATGAGTCGCTGAGTATGCCGAGATGGCATGGCGCCTCCT
>CAJNIZ010004249.1:0-21877 GCA_905231905.1 Symbiodinium pilosum
GGCGGAAATGTAGGAAACGGACCTTTAAAAAATAGCATATAGAACAAAACCCCCCGGACACAAATAAGTGTATCAAATGGTCCTCTAGGTAGGGCTTACCTGGACCCTCCGATGTAGTTCCTTTTTGGGTTTGTTATGGTTTTGGGGTTAGGCCTCTTATTAGGACTAGCAAAAAGGGTACTACATTGGAGGGTCTAGGTAGGGTCTAGGAATTCACCCAAGCGCCTCGGAGGGTTTAAGGGGTATGGGTTTAGGGTTCAGGAATTTGGGGTTAACGAGTTTAGGGCTTACCTAAATCCCGGAAGTAGGTAAAATAATAACCCTAAACCCCTCAAAGCAGCCATACAGGCAAATAGTTTACATACTTTTGGGGTCCCAGGTAGGTGTTTAGGGCTTAGGGTCTAGAATTTAGGGTTTAGAGCGGGTCCAAGGTTGAGAATTTAGGGCTTGGGGCTTAAGGTGTGAAGCGTTTAGGGTTTAAGGCTTCGAATTTAGGACTTCTGGGGCGTAGGGTTTGGGGTTTGGGGTTTTGGGGTATTTGCCTCAGAGAGTGTTAGGTTTAGGTTTAGGGTCTAAGGTGTGGGATTTCGGGCTTAGGGTTTAGGGATGTCCCCCAGATGGGGTTTGGGATTTAGGGTTCAGTGTTCAGGGATTTACGGTAATTTTGTTTGCATTCATGTCAGAATCAAAGATTACATGTAAAATGATGGCCTTTATGGTTATTCTGACGGGTTTAGGATATTTTTGTTTACATACTTTTGGGTTGAGGTAACCCATTTGGATTGTCCATAAACTGCCATGTAAGGTGAGGTCGGGTGAGGTCGCTATGATTTGCCCAGCTTAGACACACGGTTTAGGGTCGGGGTAGCGTTTAGGGTTTCGGGGTGTACGGTTTAGGGTCTAGTCGAAGGTGGGCAAAGTGGGCCGACAAGATGGCAGAGACCTTTTAGATTTAGCCCTAAACCCTAAACCCTAAACCTAAACACTGTGGGGCTTTAAGGTCGATCTCAGGGTTTGGGATGAAGAGGGTTTAGGGTTTAGGGGTCATATGGCTTCAAGGATGAAGTCTCATATATACAATTGAATGACTATACACTTACGTTTTCAGGTTGAGGAAGAGTTTGCTGTAGGGACTGTGAAATTGGAAGGTAACCCTGAGACGTCTCAGACTATAATTGGCTTTCTCTGCAAAGGGATCTCACCATGGGGGTCAAGGAGCCTTCGGTAATCATGAAGGGATCAGGGAGAGCCGCTGAACGCCAAGCTCCCAAACCCTGAAACCTGGGTTTAGGGTTCAGGCTTTAGGGATTCAGGTTTAGGGCTACACCTAGCCCTCTGAACCTCTGAACCCCCTTCAAACCTTAAAAAGCCTAAGCTCTTGAGCCCAACCCCTTATGGATCCTAACCAGACCTCTAGAACCCCCCGAAAGCACCACACATCATCTTAACCAGCTAATACCCCCCAAAACAACCTAATACCACAACCCAAAACCCAAAAGCGTACATGCTAAAACATAAGCCCTAAACCCGGAAGTCCTAGTTGGAGGCTCATGGGAATTTTGGGTGTATGTAGGGAAACGTCAACTATATCTAGGATATATGACTGTTCAGGGTTTAGTGCTACACCCAGTTCTAAGTAGAACCTAAATTCCATGAGCCTTCACGCAAACCCTAAACCCTACGTATATCGTAGTTTCAATGTTCTTGTCCATTCCCTTTGCACCCTCCCCCTTATTAACTCACTTAATACTTCCCTATATAATCCCCTATGCCCTAGCAGGAAACATGTTGGCACTGCCCTGGTGTGGGTTGGGTTGCGAGGTTTCGGGGTTTGGGGTTTCGGGGCGGACTATAGTAATAGTATAGTATCTATAGTCGTAGTATAGTAGTACTATTACTATTATACTATACTATAGAATGACTGCACCTTCCTTGCTTGCATGCGAACGCAAGTAGCTCGGTCATTGCAGTGATGCGCGAGAAATCTCTGCCCTTTTCTTTGTGGTGAGCTATCTCTACCACAGTGGTGAGGGATCTCAACCACTATTATGCCTTTCTTATGGCGTGATACCCTGCACTCGAAGGATTGCATGAAAGTCCGGGCAGTCGTTATATGCGAGCCGCAGGAGTTGTCGGGGATCTTGCTTCTCTCCACACAGGGTCCGAAAGTGGGCATACGAGTCTGGAGCTGCAAGCCGTCGAACCAACTTCCACCACGTCTGCGCAACGTCTGGAGATTTCGGAAAACGGGCTTCTAATCACATATATAGTTCTGTAGGAAGCCCTACCCCTTACCACCAAGCCCACAACGCCTAGACCCTTCCAGGACTTCGGACTATATTCCTATACACCACCATGCAAGTAAGCCCTGCCCTAAACTCTCAACCCTGAACCCCAAACCCAAAACCCTAAACCCTCAGCCCTAAACCCCCTATCCCTGAAATCTAGCTAGTATGTCAAAAAAAACCCTAAACCCGTAATCATAGCCATACAAAGGCCATTATCTTACATACTGTTGGGGTCCAGTTGGGGTCCAGGTAAACCCTAAATCTCCTATCCCTAAACCCTAAACCCTATAAACCCAAAACCCTACATGCAAGTAAGCCCTGGAATTTCCATGTGCGAGCCGAAGTCGCTCTGCTAAAGCCAAGCTATCGGGGTGCCTTGGCTTCCGGTACCATTGGGTTTAGGGTTTAGGATTTAGAGTTTAGGGTTTAGGGTTTAGAGTTTAGGGTTTAGAGTTTAGGGCTTAGGGATTAGGGCTTAGGGTTTGGGTTTTAGGGCTTAGGGATTTTGCATAAATGCGTGAACCCCAAAATGTACGTAAAATAATGGCCTTGATGGCTATTATTAGGGGTTTAGGGCTATTATTTTACATACTTCTGGGGGTTAAGTAATTCGGGGCTTGGGATTTTAGAAGCCCCCTTAAGTAGATAGAATATGGGGTATATGGGGATCTTGTTATAAGATACACAAAACCATATTCTATCTACTTAAGGGGGACTATACGTAAATAATGGTCCTTCTTAGGGGGTTATAGTCTTGAGGCTTGGGGTTTGGTGCACTTGGGGCTTGGGATTAGTCATAGGGGTACACTTGCAGAGGCGACGGATAAAGGGTTGAGGCTGGACCCCAAAAGTATTTACATTAATGGCCTTTATGGCAATAATTAAGGCTTCAGGGCTATTATGTTACATACTGTTGGGGTTTAGGTTGAAGTTTCAGGGTACAAAGTGTACCATGCCCGACATCAGAGTTCTTCACAGGCAAGCTTCAAACCCACTGAGCTCAACCCCTAAGCAGCGGAGCCCTGACCTGTAAAACCTCAACCGTCAGCCCTTTCTGAAAAGTACCTCCAAGAGCAGCTTTTCAGAAAGCCTTCCTTGCAAGAGTGTCACAACCCATAAACCGAAAATCCACAATTTCCTAATCGAGCACTATGCCCAGAACCATAACGCCATCAGCACGAAGTCGGAAACCCCCAACCCTCGAAATCTCGAACCTTGCAACATAGCGAGGACAGCCACCCAAACCCATGACCTAAACCGTATAAATCACTGTAACCATAAATTCTGCGATCAATTCCCCGAATCAGGCCCCAAATGTAGTTCAGAATTTTGGGTTACACCTAAACACCAAAGGTATGCAACATAATAGCCCTAAACACCTACTAATAACAATAAAGCCCATTATTTGGCATACTTTTGGGGACCAGGTATAGAGTTTCGGGTTTTCAGGGCCGTCCGAGCAGCGAAGGGCTCAGCCCCGCGTCGCGCCGCGCACGGCGCAGCGCGAACTCGGCTAGGGGGAGCTTGCCGGCTGCCTTTCCAAGGGGCCTTACTTAGAGCTTAGGGCTTACCGCTTAGGGTTTTAGGGTTAGGGTTGTTAGCGTTTAGCGCTTTTGGGTTTAGGGTTGCTAGGGTTTAGGGCTTTAGGGTTTAGAGTTGTTAGGGTTTAGGGTTTTAGGGTTGAGGGTCCCAAGTGCCCATGCAAGTGGGGAGCCATAGCTATAAGTTGCGTTACAATGGGGATAAGCACGGTTGTAAGTCCCATAACTGTAGCAATTGGATTTACACATGAAGCGAGGGAGCTGATCAGCGGGGCGTTTGCAGGAAGGAAGGGAGCTTAGGAGCTTTAGGAAAGGTTTCGTGTCTTGGGGTTCTAGGGTTTGGGCTTAGGGAGTTACGGTTTGTGGCTCAAGAGGAATGAGCTGGCAATGTATTCTGTGTACAACCACGCGGCTTCCCAGCATAAGCATGGCCCCTACGTGCTAGCCGTCAACCCCCCAAAGTATCTCTTTCCTGAACTGTGAGCAGGACTTGAGTATCGAGCGTATTGAATCTCCTGAACCCCTATAGATGGGAGCTTCTCAAATAAACGAAAAACTCGCGCAATCGCCCTGGATTTCCCATGATATGCATCGTGCCTCTAGCATCACTTTAATAGAGAAGCCCCTACCTAAACCCCAAATGTAGGTAAAATAATAGCCCTAAACACCTAAAAATGGCCCAAAAGGCAATTATTTTACATACTTTTGGGGTCCTAAACCCTAAACCCAACCCCTAAACCTAGTAGTTTCCATTTTCTTTTCCATTATGTTACATACTTTTGGGGTTCAGGTAGAGAAGCCCCCTAATAGCCTGGAGGACGCGGGCAGCGACCAATGCAAAGCGAGGTGTGGCATAGCCTGGGAGTCGTGAGTTTGGGTTTTAGGGCTTAGGGGCTTAGGGTTTATAGGGTTTAGGGTTTACCTAAACCCCAAAAGTATGTAAAACAATATCCCTAAACCATTCAAAACAGCCATAAACGCCATTGTTTTACATACTTTGGGGGTCCAGGTAGGGGTTTAGGGTTTACCTAAACCCCAAAAGCTTCTAAAATAATTGCCCTAAAGCCCTAATAACAACCATAAAGGCCGTTATTTTACATACTTTTAGGGTCCAGGTGGGGTTCAAGGCTTTAGGTTTCAGGTTGAGGGTCTTGGGTTTGCCGGTGGAAGATTCGGATTTAAATTAGGGTCCAGGAATTGGGGTTTCGGGTGTCGATCTGCCTCAGCATGATGAGGGCTAGACGGGAGCAACACATGTTGAACATGTCTTTAGGTACCGAGTATTCTCCAAGGTCCAAGGACCCCAATTTCAGATACCAAATACCATGATCTCAATGGTTTTGGTATGATATTTGGGCCCGAAACCCTCTTTAAACCCTAGACCCGATATTCAAGGAGCTGCCAGTTTAGCTCCGTTCGCGGAATCTGGCGGGGGTGTGGGTCCAAACTTAGGATACTGGTTCAGGGGTCGAAATCATGGGGCAAATGGAATGTCTAGCTTGTTGTTATTCTTACGCTTTGTATAGATATTGTAGGAAGGACTCAAGATAGGTGTAAAGAAGCCCGCCAACTACCAGCTATGAACGTCTGGATTCCCATCAGTACGGACAGTCTGGCCCCCATCTAAGAATTCTGGGAAGATTTTGATACCGAAGCCCTAACCCTAAGCCTAGTATACATCACTCTCCTCGAAACCACATAAGCTATAGTCTCAAATCCTAGTATCCCCCTTAGTATCCCCTATAATACTCCCCCATACAACCCCCCTACATAACCATCTTTAAGGAGTTTAGACTGCCTAAAGCCCAAAAATATGTAAAACGATGGCCCTAAACCTCTAATAATCGCCATAAAGGCCAGTATTTTACGTATTGTTGGCGTCCAGGTATAGCTTACATCTCATCCCAGCCGCCTACGGCATCGAAACGAGCGAGACAGTCCTCGGTGGGGAAGGCACCCCAAACTCTGAACCACACGGCTTGTAGTCCCCCTTGACTTGAGAGAATATAGGGTTTAGGGTTTAGGGTTATAATCCCCCTGAAGTAGGTAGAATATGGCTTTGGGTATACTGGAATAATATCCCCATATACCCCATATTCTATCTTCTTATGGGGGACTATAAGGTTTTCAGTTCAGTTTGGCCAATAGCACCTTAGAATATATCGGGGTCACAATATGACAATAAGGACTGCGCAGGGAATGACTTGAAAATCCCCAACCATCACAATCTCGTGATGCTGGGCAGGTATGCTACCAGCCTAACAGCCCCATTACCTGTTCTTGGGCTGTAGGTTCGTCATGCGATATGTAGAAGAATACCTCGGGCATCCAAACATCCAAATGCTGCTTCAGTTTAACATGAGCTTTGTCTAAAATCCTAGTACACCCCTTAATTAGCCCCAGAATGCTCCCCTATATAATCCCCCATATAACCGCCTTTTACAGAGTTTAGACACATGGGCCGGGCCAGCAAAAGATGGCCGGAACGAGAAGAGGTATCCCTCAGCCTCCCAAAGCAGAACGCAAACAGTATGTAAACCAATGGCCTTAGGGGCTGTTTTAATGATTGGTGGGGGGGGTCCAAGGCGAACTCCCGTCGTTGAAAAAAGCTCGCTTTTAGAGGGACCATGCCTACCTGGGCCCCAAAAGTAGGTAAACAAATAATAGCGCCAAATCCCTAACAACAGCCGAAAAAAAAAATGCACCGCCACATGTACTACCCCATCAGTTCCTGGGCCAGTGTCAATTCTCAAATCCTGCATGACATTGAATGACCATCTGGTAGCAAACTTCCCTACTTGAACCCGAAAGGTAGGTACAATAATAGCCCAAAACCCTAAAAATAGCACAAAAGGCAATTATTCTACATACTTTCGGGGTTCAGGTAGTTGAAAGCTCCCTCCAGCACACGCAGTTGACGTTTTAGGGCTTTGGGCTTTCTTCCTAAGAATCAAAATATTCCCTTCCTTATAGTCCTAAACAAAACTTATTGCAGCAGTCAAGGTCAGAAAGTGTTGTCGACATGCCTGCAACCTGAACTGGAGATTGGCCCATTGCCCAATGTTTTGCCTAATGTAGACCCCTGATTGATAAACCAACTCCTTTTAAGGGCCTGAATATTAGTATCCCTATTAGAATCCCTATCAAGGGGAGGGGGGGTTTAGTCATCAGGGGTCTGTTTCAGTGTGAAGGGAGCCAATCTTTCCAATTTGTCGGACTTCTTCCCACTCTCATCCTCAGAGCCACACGAATAGGGAGGGGTGTCCCAAAATTGGATGATTTGTTGGGTAGTTCCCTATAATGAGGATTATAGTATGTTGGAGTATATATTGGAGTCCCCCTATTTTGGGAAACTACCATACTTTCTAAACTTTAAACCCGCGTCTTCACTCCCTGTACCTTAAACCCCCCCGCCCATTTCTTGCTTGCCCCCTCGCCAGCCATTGAGTCCAGACACCCCTAAAAGCGTTTCTTCCTTCCTTCTTCCGCTGACATCCTGAACGCCAACCACTACAACAACCTCAATACCCACCATTTGGGACCACTATAGCCCGTAGTCCAATCATAGTACTTGGAGGTTCTAGCAAGCGGCATGCAAACCGCAAACTGAGTCCCAAAAGTATCTAGAATCATGGTTCTATGGCTTACGGTTTAAGATGGTTCTGGGGCCATGATTTTACCAAGATTTTATTTTGGTTTGCAAGTACCAAAAAGAGGCATGAAGTGAGCTATAGCCTAAACTCCTAGTATCCCCCTTAATAACCCCTACAATACTCCCCTGTATAATCCCTATGTAACCAACCCCCTTAAGGAGTTTAGACCCTAAAAGCTGAACCCCAAATCCTAAACCCTTTATAGTACCCTATATAACCCCCTTTAAGGAGTTCAGACTATAGCTCACGTGGTGGAGACAAGTGGCGGCAGCCTCGCGGGCACGACCCATAGTGCAAAGTAGAGCCGCTAGGTTGGAGGCTGTCCTGGGCTGTTTAGGGTTCAGGGCTTTAGGGTTCTACCTGAACTCCAACAGTATGTAAAATAATGGCCCTTATGGCTATGAGTAGGGGTTTAGGGCTATTTGAGGGTTCTGGGGTTTGGGGTTTAGGGGGTTCAGGGTCCAGGGGGATTTTGGTCTAGAGTTTAGGGTTTTGGTCTAGGGTTTTCTGGTGTAGGCTGCCACACATGGGCCTTGTGCGGTTAACTCGTAACAAGAACGGTATAAGCATAAGGATGAGAATGACACTGGTAATGATTTTTTCCAATTCATTACCGCTATATATCTGGACCCCAAAAGTATGTAAAATTGTGGCCTTTATGGCTGCTTTGAAAGGTTTAGGGCTATTATTCTATATACTCTTGGGGTTTAGGTACATATATTCTCTGAATCTTCGTTCTGAGAGGTGCAGAATTAACTATTCAGGGGAGGTCTCAGGTTTAGGGTTGCTACAAGATACCAAGTAGAGGCATCAACAGCCAAAGTAGGACGTCAGTGGTGTATGAGCTACAGTCAATGCTTCCCCACATAATTAAAGGACAAGGGTTCCTTATGAGGGAATATATTACCCTAAGGGTCCATGTACCCAATAATTAGGTACTTGGGTTTTGGGTAATAATAATTGTAGTATAGGATTTGGGTAAGTATATGATTATTAGGTACTTGGACCCTTAGGGTTAGGGACTATACTAAACCATAAGAAGGATCCCTAGGCGCACCTTCATGGTCCCTTGGTATCCTTAAACCCTAAACCCTCATCACTAGCCTTTACACCCCAAACCCTAAACCCCAAACCCCAAAGGGACTTTGGGAAATTCTCAGCAGGATCTGCTGCTAGCTTGGGACTTCCTTGCGGAGCTCGAGGTCAAAGAAAAAATGTCACGCTTCCAGATCCACATGCGGTTCGGACACGGACACCTAATCCCCAAAACCTAACAATCACCCAAACCCTAAACCCTAAAACCTCGGTTCTAGGTCTCCAAGACATGTTCACGCTCTTTACAGATGGGCCTCAGCACTGGTCCTTTACACGTCCATATTTCGGGTTCAGGGTTCACGGCCTCGGATAACATAAATGGAGAATCCAATGCAAAAGAAGATGGCACATGAAACGGAAACTGGTGCCATATGGGTTCTAGAGCCTCTAGAGGAGGTATAATAAAGCCCGATAAGGAAAATTGCATTCAAGTGCACTTTAGGCTGCGGCGTGACTACTTCTATTATCACCCACAAAATCGCTGCCTAAATTGACATGCTGACAACGCATCCACGCCGACAAACCCTAAACCCTAAACCCTTAACCCCGAGATGTTTGCCTCGCTTGCTGGCCAAAGGTGTTCGCGGACTGTTCGGCTTGTCCGAACAGAGATCATCGTTGCGACATTCTTTCGACGGTGCTTAGGTATAGGGATTTTGGGGCTTAGAGTTCAGTGTTGGGGTTTAGGATTCAGCGTCTAGGGTTTAGGGCTCAGCATTTAGGTTGGGATCTAGTTTAGATTGCTGGTTAAAATCTATCAGGTAAGGTTCCTCCTACACCCCAAACCCTAAACCCTCCTATCCTGTGCCTAGGGCAGGGGCTTTCTAGATTTCGAGTCTGGGCTGTACGGTTTTCGGTCCCAATGCATAGGGCTTAGGTATGAGCAGTTCGTAGGCTAGCAGCACCTAATGGAATTTAGGGTTTAGGGTTTAGGGTTTGGGATGTAGGGTTTAACGTATACATATATATATATATGTGCAGTTTGCAGGCGTGCAGCGTTTGATGGAAGAGCCCTGCCTGGATTTTCCAGAAAGGTCAAGTACCCTCGACCCAACAACCTTCAACCACAAACCGTGGGTACTGCCCCCCACCCAGTAACACTTAGTTTAAAATAGGGGTAGTCTCTAGTAAACCCTAAACCCTAAACCCCATGAAATCCTAAACGCCTGGCCGTGGATCCTCAACCCTGGACATCCATGAGCCAGAGTCTAAACTCCTAGCATCCCCATCCCTATATTGGTCCCTACGCCCTACATAATACCCTAGATTGCCGCCCTTTAAGGAATTTAGACTGTCGCTCATATTTGAACAGTCAGTCGAAAACCCATTGCTGCACTTTAGGCTTGCGGTTGAACCTAAACTCTGAACCTATGCGTTCAACCGTCGACCCTGAATCCCATACCGTGACGGTTGTCTGCATGTAGGGTTTGGAGGTCTAGCTTCTTGAGGGGTCTGGACTTTTGGGTTTTGGGTCTACCTAAACCCCCCCAAGTATGTAAAATACTTGCCTTTTGGGCTAGTTTCAAGGAGTTGGGGCTATCATTTTACCTACTTTTGGGGCCCAGGTATGGTTTAATAGGAGGTGTCCTATCATGGGGTGTTGATCCTAAGGCTTAAGGCATGAGGTGTGGCTCGCCTCAGAACCCTAAACCCAAATCTGAAACCTAAACCCTAAGCCAAAAGGCTCGTCCTAGCATTGCGTAGGCAACCCTCTGGGTTAGTACCTTCAATGCAGGGCCGTTGCCTCTATAGGAAGGTCTTGGCTTTTTCAGTCCCAATGGTTTAGGGTTTAGGGTTCAGGGTCAAGGGTTTAGGGTCCAAATCTGTTGAAGTGTCCAGTGGCCCTATTGTTGATACTACAAATTGTGCATGACCTTCGTTCACTATAGAACCAGAAATGCCGAGATGCAAGGTGCTCAGGGTTAGGCAGGATTCTTGACATATCCATCGTAGTGACCCTTAGGGAAGTGTGCACCCTCATGAAGTCGAATCTCCTTTTCTCACACCAACCCTGCACCCCTCCAATAAGTAAATCTCACCCTAGTACCACAATGCACTATGATAGACATGTATCATCTAGTAGGGTTTATGGGTGTAGTCGGGGCAGGATCGTCAATCCTTGGTGCTGAAGGCGCGGTTTAGGGTTTAGGGGTAGGTTTATAGGGTTCAGGGTTTAGGGTTTGCGGTGTGAACGTCCGGTCTGCAGAGCAACCAAGGTCAACAGAAAGAAACCATGTGCTGAGGTTCCAAGTACCCAACAATTCGGTTTAGGGTTTAGGGTATATATAATAGCCCCCTTAAATGGATAGAATATGGAGTATATGGGGGTCTTTCTATAATATACCCCAAGCCTACTTAAGGGGGACTATAAGGCTACGTAGGTCCAGGGTCTAGGTAATACAGATTTCCGGCAAGCATATGAATATTCAATACAAAAATCTTAGGGATGTGCAACGACCCTAAACCCACATCTGCTCGTTTAGGGTTTAAGCCTCAAGCGCTGCACTAGCTGGTCCTGTGGTGCCTGAGGGGCTTAAAAGGCGGGGATGCAGGTTTCAGGGCTTATGATCTACAGTTTCTGAGTTTGGGTGTAAACCCTACACCCTCAACCCTTTAGCTTCACAAGGAAAGCCTGGAAGAGTTCTCAGACGCACACCCTGGGAAGCTCTAGGAAGCTAAAGCATCCTTGGAAGAAATCCAAGCCCCAAACCCTAAACCTTTAGCGCTTAGGCTACAGTAACTGTTTAGTGTTTTCGAAATTCTAGCGCGTCAGGTTTAGAGAGTTATGAGGTTTAGAGGTTAGCCATTAGGGTTACATGGGCTCCAAAAATTGGTAACATAATGGCCCGAAATCCCTAAAAACAGCCCACAAGGCTGCTATTTTACGTACCTTTGAGGTTCAGGTAGCCCGGAGAGTCCAAGCACATAAGTAGTACTGAAGTAGTTAGGATGGGGCAAGCTGATGGTTGCTGCACAGGTTGTCGTGTACTTGGTTTAGGGTTTAGGCTTTAGAGTTTAGGCCTCCAAGCATAAATCCTTCAGACAGAATGCGACGAGCGAAGGGAACGCAATGCTTCAAAGTAGGGCCCGTGCTTCCCGCATCCAGACGAAACCGCTACTCTTACCCTGCCCAAAAAAGAAACATCGCTGCTCATGGTGGCCTTATAAAGAGCAGCCATAGATACCCTAAACCCTAAACCCTACATGTGTTCGAGACATCCCTAGGAGCAATTCTTTACTAACTGTCTGTGTACGAGAGAACTTGGTATTCAGCTGCATATGTAGCCCTGTGCAGAGAAGGGGGCTAGCATTTAAAGCAATGTCCAGTTCAGGGTTTAGGATTCAGGGTTTAAGTTTGAGGCCTTCTTCAAGTATAGCCGCACTGCACCCTGAACAACTTAAACCTGTGTGCACATGATTCGTCAAAACTTTGACAGTGGGCGGTATCACGGCTACAACCCTAAACCCTGGACCCTAACTTGAACATCGGGGGCTTTCAAAATAGGGAGCCTTGAGCGTTTGGGACTATGGAAATGTACGGAGATTACTAAGGGATTTGGGGATTCCCTATATGAGCTACAGCCAATATTCCCTAGATATCAAAATTGTCCTTTTCAAGGACTAGAAAAAGGGTACCATACCAAACTGCAAGAGGACCCCTATGTCCACTGCTAAGGGTCCGTTATTTAGCCGAATACTGACAGAAGCTCATATGAGCTATAGTCTAAACTCCCAGTACCCCCCCCCTTAATAACCCCTATAATGATACTCCCCTAAACAAAGCTCTATATGACCCTTTTATGGAGTATTAGATTACCTGAACCCAAAAAATATGCAAAATACTTGCCTTTTGGGCTATGTTGGGGACATTGGGCTATAATGTTACCTACCTTTGGGGCCCAGGTATATCCTCCCTCTGTGTTACCCCCTTGTGTTACCCGCCCACAATTAAGCTTGATTGGCCTTAAGCATCCCTGAACAGTCGCAATTCACAGGGTTGGGGTTTTTGGTTAGGGTTTAGGGTTTAGGGCTTAGCGACAATTCAGCTGGGCAAAAAGTTTCAAACGTTTTAGTACTAACGGTGACGCTCCCGTGTCTCAAGTAAGCATGAAGTAGCAAGTAGGAAAGAACCGCAGGCGAAAGCAAGACCAGACCTAATCACAACAATCCTAAACCCTGAATCACTAAAGCCTAAATCCTTAAACCCCATAAACCCTGAATCCGTAAACCCGTTAAACCCTATAATTACCCAACACGAACCTTCAAACCCTAGACTGTAGACTTGAGGTCTAAGTTGGGTACTGCCCCCCCCAGTAACAGTCTATATTAGGGGTCCTATTAAGGGCTATATATAACCATAATATAAGTTTTGTCCAACTGTTACTGAGTGGGGGCAGTACCCAAGGTCTAAGCCTCAAGGAAGCGGGAAGACCAGGTGACCACCGAAGGTCCTATAAGAAAGCAGGAGTTTCACAGAACATCCTCATGGCTCAGGGGTTTATAACGGTTTTGGATTTAGAGTTTAAGGCTTGCCTGAACCCAAGATTATGTAAAATAACGGCCTTTATGGCTATTATTTGGGGTTTAGGGCCATTATTTTACTTGCTTTGGGGGTTTAGGTAGAGTTAAGGGTTTAGGATGGTTTAGGGTTAGGGTTTTGGGCAAGCACAGTCGTACCGCTGAATAACACTCCAGATCTTAGATATTCCCCAGAAGCGACCTCCTGTATTGAGGTGGACATATTTAACATAAGGGATGGAAGGGGCTTTAATATACTGCGGGATCCAAGTTAACAAATAACACGTATTCTGGGCCTAAAAGTCTATGTGGATTATTCTCAAAAGTATGGCGTTTGTTGGTCAATCCTTATATTACAGCACCTACTATCTAGAGGTACCACAAGGGGCCCCTCATTTTGAAATCCTAGTACCTACCTTTGGCCTTTTGGATCCCAGCCGTGTATTGTGAAGGGGGTTGCTTGGAGAAGACATGAACGTGCCATCTCGGTGCATCAAGGGCAGGGTTTAGGGTTTAGGGGCTCGCATACTCCGGACACTAAAATTCCAAAGGCGCACAATTGAGTTGAGGGTTGAGGCTTGGTAGCCTAGAAAGAGTTGAGGGTTTAGGCTCTAGGGTTAGTAGCTTGCAAGGTATTCAGCGTGCTGCAGAATTTGTTCCAAGAAGAGTAGTCAGTTTCCCGAAAGAATCCCGGAAAAATGGGCATCCACTACACAATCCCCGTTTCAATTGCAGTTGCCATTCAATTATCCAGGTGATTCTCCTTTATTGGGCTTATTGACGTGTTTATGTAGATGCTAGTTTCCTTAAATGAGGAAACCTTCGTAAGTAGGCACCCAGGTATTGTAATTCTTACTATAAGCACCCCGGAGAAGTTACCCCTCATTTTGGGAACTTCCCCCCCCATATAGAGTGGCTGATCCTAAACCAAATCTCCTAAGCTCCAAGCCCTAAACCCAAAGCCCCAAACCCTAAGCCCTAAACCTTTGGCCCCAAGCCCTAAGCCCTAAACCCAAAGCCCTAAACCCTAAGCCCTAAACCCAAAGCCCTAAGCCCTAAGCCCGAAACCCTAAACCCTAAGCCCTAAACCCTCGGCCCTAAGCCTTGAACCCTAAAGCTTGGGAAACTCCCGGACAGGGGCTACGCACAGCAGGTGTGGCTTGCAGCGCGCTCGAGGAATTTGAGAATGATAGGGCTTGGGACTTGCGCTCAAGCTGAAGGTTTAGGGTTTAGGGTTTAGGGCTTTGGGCTGAGAGTTTAGAATTTAGGGTTTAGGGCTTGGAGTTTAGGGTGTAGGGTTTAGGGTTGACATTCTAGGGTTAAGAGTCTAGGGTTTTAACTTTCAACTCCCCAAACCCTATAATGAGGGTAATGATGGCCATATCACACCTGTAGGACTCCTCAACCTTTTAATGCCTAGGTGGGCCACCGGACCCTGTAATAGCGGCATAATTGGCCTTATAAAATCACAATTCTTCGTGGTAGCCCCGTTTACTGGGTGGGAGGTCATTCTGAAAACACTAATTTCAGTGCCAGAGACTCCAATCCCTCTTCGGCACAGCAGCGTTTCTAGACACATCCTGCCGTCCGCAGCCTTGTTCGTATATTCTGTACATGAAGTGGGGGGAGGGGGGCCCTAGGAGTTATGCCTTGGCTTGAATTCAACCACTGGTTGAAATCGCATAATCTCCCCTTACCACGGCTCAGGGTCTTGGGCTACGTGCTTTAGGGCTACGAGTGTATGTAATTATGCTCCACAACCATACCCACGAGCAATTATTATGTGAGATGGGGATCGTCAAAATTATTGCACTCTTGCGGGGGCACGTGTTAAATGCGGGCCCTCATATTCAGGGCATTCAAAAAATCAACATTTGGACAACCCTGTATGGCCTATGCCTCCCCAAACCCTACAGCTGACAATTATACACCTATAAGTCCATTTAAAGGGACAGACGTTTCGACAACCTACCATATCTATTCACACATCGAAGGATGTTTACCTGGGCGGCAGAGGTAGGTAAAATAATAATCCAAAAACCCGAAAGACCAAAAGGCCGTTATTGTAACTTTTGGGGTTCAGGCAGTCCCCCTAAACCCGAATCCCTAAGCCCTAAAACCTTAAATCCTGAACTCTGAAACCCTAACTCCCTAAATCCCAAACCCTAAACCCTTAGCAAGGCTCTGAAGGGCATCGAAACCTCATCCCTTTCCTGGGCCTTTTATGGGACCATGACATGGGAAAAGTGTTGGTGTCATATTGGGATATGGGCTTATACTGTAGGGGTTATAGTGGGGTGATATTGGGGTAGAATATGGGGAATGGATAGGGGATATATTGGGATCATGGAAAAGAAAATGGAAACTACTTGTGGTTTAGGGCTTAGGGCTTCGGGTTTAGGGTAGTTTTCGAAAAGCGCTAAAGACTTTGAAGGGTTAATTGCCCTCAACAGCCAAGTGTACCTAAATGGGATGCAGGTGGCCCCCAAATACTTATACAGGAAGCCATGACATCCTGCTTAAGCACTCGGACGCTTAGGGCTAAGGCTTTGGGTTTAGGGTTTATAGCGCTACAGGTGAATGGGTTGCGTTTTCCTTCAAAATCTGGAGACCTTCTTTTGGCCGTACAATTAACAGATCGATCCACGTTACCCTAAACTTACTGGTTCTGAGTAGGTAATACAACCCCTATATAATCCATATACAACATTTTCTCTTTTTCTTACGAAGAACCAGTAAGTAAACCCAACATCCTGCAGTCCTCCCCGCGCATTCCCCCAGGAGTCCTCCCCCCGAATTCTTAACCTGTGCATTCTGTATCTGTAAACAGCCTCCAGAAAGGTACACTTCTCTCGGGAGCTGGAAGCCTAGTCGGAATCCTGAAGCCCTTGAAGCCCTAAACAAAAACCCCTGAAAACCTGAACTCTAAACCCCTCAACCCGATCCGCAAACAACCTTTAGGTCAAGCGCCCTAGATCTGGAAACCCTAAACGCCCAAATCCTAAAACCCAAACCCTGGCGCTTAGTTCAAAAGCTACCTCTTGGGGGTATGTCTTCACATCATGGACCAATTGTTGGACGGTCCTTGCACTACAGATCTTAATCTTCAAGGGCTACATTGGAGTTCGTTCGTTTGGACAAATACAAATACCTGGTAGTAGGTACTTGGTGTTCTGAAGTAAGCGCCTCCCATGAAGCGCTTTGGGCTGTCTACACTCCATGCTTGCCCTACTTGGTTTGTCACGGGGCTTCGGCACTGCTTACGCCGTGGGTTTTAACGCACCTCGACCAATCAGGGGGTTGTAGGTAAGGTTATAAGCCCTGTTCATTGCATCACAAGCCTGATACATCTGATAACTTACGTTTATAGGATTCATAACCACACTCAGCCCAAGCACAACCACGTATCTCCCAAATTATATACTTACGGGGCCCCTTCCACCTTGTAGCAGAAGCAACCCAAACCCTAACCCAAAACCCTAAACCCTCAGCCCCAAACCCTACAGTCCCCCTTGAGTAGATAGAATGTGGCTTTGGGTATATTATAAGAAGACCCCCATATCTATCTACTTAAGGGGAACTAGAAGAAGCCCTAAACCCTAAACCCTCAAAAACAACTTGCCGTAGCTTGCAGCTCTCACGGGACTACGACTGAAGTTGCCGCGACGCAAAAGAACCGCCCCCTTGCACCAGCATTGCTTCAACGGTCTTGTAAGGGCTTCGGGTTTAGGGTTTGGTGTTTAGGGTTCAGGGTTTTGGTTTTAGGGTTTGGTGTTTAGGGTTAAGTGTTGTTCAATCAGGCCTAGGGTCGTCAACAGCCGGGGCTAGCACCCTAATCTACTGGACGGCCTACTTACATGTGGCTGTGACGGAAACAACAAACAGCAGCTGGAGTAACACTGTTGGACGATCACCGCGAACCCTTGGAGGACGACCTGAAAGATTTGGGTAAGTTTGAAGGAACACAGGGATTCCAAAAATAGCGCCAGGCATTACCTAAACTTTAAAGTATTAAAAATGATAGCCTTTATGGCTATTCTTAGGTGTTTAG
Source organism: Symbiodinium pilosum (assembly GCA_905231905.1). Taxonomy (NCBI): domain Eukaryota; class Dinophyceae; order Suessiales; family Symbiodiniaceae; genus Symbiodinium; species Symbiodinium pilosum. The sequence continues at coordinate 17,147 of CAJNIZ010004249.1, forward strand.
AGCTATAGTCCCGCAGTCCCGCTTAAGTAGATAGAATATGGGGTATATGGGGATCTCATGATAATATACCCAAAGCCATATTCTATCTACTTAAGGGGGACTATATTATTCTACATACTTTTGGGGTTCAGGTAAGGCTTCAAGTCCGGAAGAAGGAAAGGTCTGGGTTTAAGCTTTAGGGTTTAGAGTTTAGGGTGCCCTTCAGGACCCGGGAACATAGGAGCCATAGTCTAAACTCCTAGCATCCCCCCTAATAACCTCTACAATACTCCCCTATATAATCCCCTACATAACTCCCATTAAGGAGTTCAGACTCCCTAAACCCTAAACCCTAATAGTTCATATGAGGATTACATGGGTGGTTATCAAAATTATGGCCCCTTTTTGGATCCCTAATATAATACGGCACCGAATATTTAAGTTACCCAAAAAGGAACCATAATTTTGACAACCACCCATAATATGGGGATGACAGGGGCCCCAATTAGGGTTTCTCGAAACCCTACCTTGACAAAGACATGCTTTAGGGGTTTAGGGTTTAGGGTTTAGGGGTTGGGGATCACGGGCCGTTAGACAAATACGTGTGGCAGGCAGGCACTTAGCTGCAAGAGACAGGGAGTGGTCGGGCACATCTTCTGTTTTTAAACCCTAAACCCTGAACCCTAAACCCTAAACCCTTTTGTCACGCCGCATCGGGGAACAACGGGGCATGCACCCCTTCACACAAGGTTGGGAAGAAATGAGCACATTCTGTTCGGCCACGGATATTCCTATACATTCTGGGAATTGTTTATGCAGACATCTGCATGGCTGCATCGGACATCGCTGCATATCTATTTGCTGATGTTCTGTGTATGGCCCTACTACGCGCAGGGTCTCGGGGACGTGCTAAGTAAACTTATAACCCCCCTGAACCATGTACTCATCCCGGTTGTAACCCCACTTACTGAGTCGCCCTGAACCTTCTAGCACGGTAGAACTTAGGCCGGCCTAAGCCTTAAACCACATGAGCCCCCCCCTCCCAATAATGAAAGCCTAAACTTTCTGAACCCTAAGCCCTAAACTCTATCTTCTCATGCTCTCCTTTGGCCTGAACCCTAGGCCCGAAACCCTGATGTCAATCTGCTTATGTTCTCTTTTGGCCTCGAATAGGGTATACATCGGTTTAACTGTCGATTTGCGAACTTGCGCATACGGACTGACGGACTAGCATAACCCTAACCCGGGCCCCAAAAGTAGGTAAAATGATTACACCAAATCCAGAAAAACCGGGCCCAAAGGCGATTCTTCTACATACTTTTGGGTTCGGGGTGTAGGGTTAGCGTACACTGGGATCCTTCCAGCCACCAAAAAACGGTGGAAGTTTCTGGTTTAGGGTTTAGTTGGCTGGGCATTTGCTTGGTGAGGAACCCATGGGCTCCTAGAAAGAAATGGAGGTTCACTGGAGAACCTACGTGGTGATGGGCTAGAAATTGGAGGGCGTAATTGTTTGTAGTGAGGCTCTAACTCGGGTTGAAGGTTTGGGGAGTTTGAGCTTATAGAGTGTAGGAGTTAGGCTTTGGGTCTTGGAGTTAGAGAGTTAAGGTGTTGGCGGCCAAACTTCTCGCATACCCATGTGGACCATAAGCAAATTCATCAAAAGTCCACATGTCTGGTCTCGAAATGGTGCTACATTACGCATGGCCAAAACCTTGCTAATAACAGAGCAGGCACAGACTGCAGAACATCCACAAGTACTCCTGAAGATTGCGACTCATTTGAAGTTTATCCGGCCACCTGTTGCCCGGCAAAACACACACATACACACACAATCTGAACCTCATGTACAAGCGTGAAGTCTCAAATTCCTACCCACCCAAACACGACTTGCCAAATAACGACTACACCGCGTAGTGCGCCGAATGAAAGGGGGCCGATGAAGACAGCGAGACATACCGTTGATGCGAAGCATCCTGCATGAATCGAAGCCCCCAAGACGACTGGGAGCTCTGAGAGCTTTCTGTATATGGAGGTTTCCTAAAATTAGGGGTACCATTTTGGGGATCCCCATATCCCTGAACCCTATCTGAACCCCCCTAAAAGTATATAGAAAAGATGCGTTTTGTGCTATTTTTAGAAGTTTGGCGCTAATACTTTATCTGCTTTCGGGGTCTAGGTAAAGCCTAAACACCATACCGTAAGGTCATGCAAGATTTCGTCCATCCACGGTACCTGTGAGAGACCAATTGCAGCTCGAACTTTCTTGATACCTGGGCCCTAGACAGAAACCTGGGTTGTGGATTCTGGGTTCAGGGTTAAGACTTGGGGCTGAGGGCTTCAAAATTCAGAACGTGAGGTTCAAGGCTTCAGTTTCAGGGTTTAAGGTGAAGTGCTCTGGGCATACAACGGTGCCACAGAGATGTGTGGGATTGCACACAGACAATCGCGCCCTCTCAAAGATTATGTACGGACGACGTTTGAAAGGCCTCCTTGATACTTAGGCCTGTAAAACACAACTTTCGATAGTGCTCCCGCTTGCGAAGACGTGTTGCAGGAGTAATGCTACAACCCACCTCATGGGGCTCTTGTTTATGATTGTTGTGAAGCAGATTCCAGACATCCAAACAGGCATGATTGGTTGTTTCTCGGGAAAGAGAGATGGCACGATTTGGGGTGTATACCTAATCCCCCAAAGTAGGTAAAATAATAGCCCAAAACCCCTAAAAATAGACCAAAAAACAAATTACTTTACACACTTTTGGGGTTCAGGTAGGGCTTAAGGTTTAGGGTTTGAAGAACTGAGGTGGAGGTGAGTGAAGCCAGTGACAGCAAGCACCTCGTTGAAAACAAAACCCTTCACAGAAATCTACATTTGAGTAGCGTTTTTTTTGGTGGTTGAACCTAGTAAGATTATATTCCTTATATGAAATACTCTACCCCAAAAGGAGGATGTAATCTTACTCTATATTGGGTACCATAGTATCCCCCCCCCCCAAAAAAATAGCACTCATTTGTGCTTGCATCTACCCATGCGTACCATATACATATTCTGCATATATATATATACACAGGTATAGGTACGAAACTATATACATATGCGCGCCCATAACATACATTATAGATATATACATCTATACATATGATGCGCACGGGATGTCAGAAACAGCATGAACTTCTATTGAGTTGTATGCGCTTATTTTGCTCTCTTTTTCGCTTTGGAGATGTTGCATGTGTGGATTCTTCTGTTCTGATTTGGTTTTCTAGGATAGACGCCTACGCTTCCTAGGGGAGGAGGTGAACTACTGTTTGGGACTTTGCCTTGGTTACCGTGATAGGTCTGAGGGTCTACGGTTTAGGGTCAAATTTCGGTCAAAACGCGCCCAACACTCCGGACCTGAACCCCATTCATCTCGACCCTAAATCCTACCTAAACCCCAAAAGTATGTAAAATAATAGCCATAAACCCCTAATAATAGCCAGAAAGGCCATTATTTTACATACTTTTGGGGTCCAGGTACATCCTCAACCATGAACCCTGAACCTAAACTGTGGCTCCATATTGAGGTTCTACCTGGACTCCAAAAGTATGTAAAACAATGGGCTTTATGGCTGTTATTAGGGGTTTAGGGCTATTGTCTAACATACTTTTGGGGTTTAGGTATTCTCAGTGTAAACAGTATGTAGGTAGTTTGGAGCCGCTGTGTACACGATATTGGTCTACACTTGGATCCTGCGGGGCCTTGACTTAGATTCGTTTTTTCTTTTTTGTTTTTGTGTGATTTTAGGCTCGTATCCCAATGCAAGGGCATGGGCTTAGGATTTAGGGTACATGGGGGTCTCTGGGAAGCTCAATGGAAGGTATTGGGAAGAAGGGATGGCATACTTGGGTTTCCCCTACCTGCCTCAACACACAGAAAAAAAATAGCACGAACAGCAATTATCCTACATACTTTTGGGTGTCCAGGTAGACCTAAACTATAACACGGTAGTTGATCAGCAGTTTCCTGACAGACCTGCAAGTTCCCATATAATTTTCAATTCAGTTGAGTTTAGGGTTTAAGGTTCGGGTTTAGCGTCTAGGGTAACCTCTAAATGTCGACTCCGGGCCCCAGTCTGCGACCATCTAGCCCGAGCTGCTGCAACTCTTGCGGGCGTCACACAGGAGGGCTTGCAAAGCCCTGTCTGCAACGGTCTTGGCAACTCCGCGTCAGCATTCCCGTTTGGCTGTTTGGAAGATTACTTGGAGAAAGCCTATTGGGCTAAAAACTTTGTCTCAAGCCCGAAGTAGAGCTATTTAATTTAGAAGACCCCAATCGTAAGGTGCTCTGTGAGGAATGGAATCCCTGAGGGTCCAAGGACTAAAATATTTGGGCTTCAGGGCCCAAATGCCATTAATATTGTAGTATTTGGGCCCTAAAAACCCGCATTATTTGAGTCCTTGGACCCCTGTATAGTCCCCATTTACCCCTATATATCCCCCTATAACCCCTTTAAAGGGACCCTATTATTTGAGTCCTTGGACCCTTAGGGGAATGTTTCCTTTGGATCCTCAAAATGTCCACGCACTGACACCTGAATCCTCAGCCCATTCTATATCCAGTAAAAGGCGCCCTGCGAGGATGGCTACAAGTTTAGGGTTCAGGGTTTAGGGTGCAGGGTTCAGGGTTTAGGGTTTAGGGTTCAGGGTTTAGGGTTTAGGGTTTAGGGTTCAGCATCTCAAGGTCGTGCTTAGAGTCTGATCTGTTTACATCA
>CAJNIZ010004250.1:2041-21876 GCA_905231905.1 Symbiodinium pilosum
CTAGGGATTAATTATGGTTTCGGGTCCAGGTTTCCCTTATGACGATTGGCCAAGCAAACAGTAATTGAGTAATTACTTCGGAGTTGAATGCCAAGACCTTCCCTGTAACCTTAGTTGGGGATGTGTGGCCGCTGATAGTAGGACTTGGGCCCTCGTAGAGAGTGGTGAAGGGTCCAGGTAAGAGTAGCTGTAGTTGATTTGGACGAAGTACATCATGATTGGTACTTGGACACTCAGGGCTGTGGGTCTAGGCTATATAAAAAAAAAAACATTGGGCGTAGTAACTACTGAGAACTGGAGCTAGAGCCCTACTTGTAAGACCCCTTACTGGTCTTCTACAAGTTACCCCCAGCCAGATTAATAATAAAGAAAGAGACCCAAAACTCCCTACACCCTAAACCCTAAACCCGCGCAAGGTTTCAGACACTCCCATGTTGAGGTTTGGGCCAGACGAGGCGAAGGACCGCGGCGTAAGCACGCAGACATGTTTGGATGTCGGGAAACTCGATACGTTAGGGGTTAAAGCTTTCGGAATGAAGGTTCCAGGTTTAGGGTTTAGGAATGAAGGTTCCAGGTTCAGGGTTTAGGAATGAAGGTTCCAGGTTTAGGGTTTAGGAATGAAGGTTCCAGGTTTAGGGTTTAGGAATGAAGGTTCAGGTTTAGGGTTTAGGGTTTATATAGGGATAATAGGGAATATATTGGGGTTATGTGGGGATAATGGAAAAGAAAATGGAAACTACTAAGGGTTTAGGGTTTAGGGTCTATATTGGTTTAGGGTTTAGGAATGAAGGTTCCAGGTTTAGGGTTTAATGCAGCTCTTGGCAACGCCATGGTTGTAGCGGGCAGCGCCATTACTCCCAGGCAACCTTACATTATACACATACTCACCGAGCCATTACGGAAGCTTCTTTGTGGGCACTTTGACGCACGCGAACTTCAGACCGGCGCAAGACCCTTCGGAACCAATAGGAACGTGAAAACATCAGCTTGCTGCACTGTCACTAAACCCTACGGAGTGAACTCTAAACCCTGAAGCCTAAACCCTAAACTCTAAGCCCTGCAAACTGAACTTTAAACCCTAAACCGTGAAGCCTAAAACCTGAAACCTAAACCCTAGGCCCTAAAGCCTGAACTTTACGCCCTAACCCTGAAGCCTAATAAATCCTGAAATCTAAACCCCAAGCCTTAAACCCTGAACCCTAGACTGAACCCCTTCTGTTTTGTGAAACCCAGCTCCTTGCCCCAAACCTCTCTTGATACCAGCCCCAGACTGGCCCCCAACTGTAAACTACCGAAACCCCTGATATGATTTAAGGACAAGGATTTAGGGTTGAGGGACTAGGATTTAGGGTTGAGGGTTCAGGGTTTCTGAACCCCACAGCAACCAAACTTCCAAACAGCTTTACTCTGGGCCTCCTGTAAGCAGCTGAAACATACTGAACCCTGAAACCTATGAATCCTAAACACTAAACCCCTGAATCCAAAAGCCCGTTCATCCCAAAAAAGCCTGACACACTGTCCCGGGAAATCCGTAACTTCTGAAGTCTAGGCCCCACAAGGCATAAAAACCTGTCAACCCTCAATACCCTGAAGCTCAACAGCTTCACGACGATGATGATGACAATGATGATGACGATCATGATGATGATGATGGTGGTTAGGGTCTAGGCTTAGGGCTTAGGGCTTAAGGACTAGGGTATAGGGTTAAGGGTAATAGTCATTGTAGTATAGGCAGTCGGTAAGTATATCATGATCAGGTACTTGGACCCTTGAGGATATTTCCAGTAATTACCCTACAGCAAGTAGTGTTTCTTGGGCAGTTGAAACAAATCATATTAGGCATTATTTTAACAGAGTGCGGCAAACAAAAGATTCTCCTCATCCCCCAAAAATGTCCATCTATGCGACGTCCTATGATAACCGTGCTTGAGACAAACTATTCCTTCGAGAGACACTGTTTCTTCCAGCGCGACACTCTTGCTCGAACGCTGAAATACGAAGCGGTGAAACATGGGTGTCGGGTGTACTGTGTACTTAACCCTAAACCCTAAGCCCTAAAGCCTAAGCAACCTAACGTCCCTGAACTCTGCGATTCCGAGGTTTTAGGGTACTTAGCGCAGCCTAGGGTTTCCTGTGTCAAGCAACCTAGGTACGTGCAATATGAGAGCCATGCAGTTTAGGGTTTAGGTTTTAGGATTGTTTCTTGTAGTGATTTTCTAAGACTGTGAGATGTTGTGTTGTTACACCTCTAGATGTGCCCTTACCTATCAAGCAAAAATGTGTTATCTGAGGGGTTGCTTACTAATCAATAGCGAGCCACAGAGCTTGGCGTCTATGGGGTTTAAGGGTCTTAGGTTTTATAGGCGCGGTTTTTACCGTTCAAGGTTGGTGAGGTCTGGGCTTTTACAAGAATACAGGTTGTTAGTGTAAAAATGTTTACAGGGTCTAGGGTTTACAGGGTTTAGGGTCAAGCGTGAACACGAAGGAATCGTGACTATCATATATACATATACATATACACTTATCTTAAGGCTTTGTATGTGTGGTCTTCCCAACTGTTTTGGACAGCCTGTACACCGACAAATATTCTACAGCAACCCAACCCCAAGGGCTTAACATTTAGGATTCACCCCTAACCCCGAGACCCTGAGCCCCACACCCCAAGGAGGGCGGCGGAAAAGCCACTTGAAAGAGAAGGCTGCCAACTACTTGCCAACCGTGGTGTCTGTGAGCGTTGCCATCCAGGGCTTTCTCCAACTGTTTAGGTTTTAGGCTTTTGGGTTTAGGGTTAAGGTTTGTCGGTGGGAGAAACCTGGATTATATCAACGCTTAACCGTGTCATTTCGAAAACTCCCATGCGCATGAGCTTTTGCCACCATGGAGATGCACTACCCTTTCCTTGCTTGAGGGTGCATGGGACTGATTAAGTACTTACAACTGGGCGATAATCCTTCATGTCATCCACCAAACTGGCTTACATTCCATAACTCAGACATATAGAAGGTGAAAACCTTAGCTATCAATAGTTTCTGAGTGCCATGAACCCCCTAAGCGCTCAACCCTACACCCAAGTATGAGGATGAAATTGTGCAGCACCCTCTTTCTTCCTCATAGTGAGAACTACAGTTCTCTAGAAATTTGCAAGGGGTGCCAGTTTTCCTGTATCCACACTAGGGCTCCCAACGATGCAAATAATACATCCCCAGCGCCACGCCCAACCCACATGGAATGAAGCTTTCGCGGGTTCCGTGCAACAGGATGATGGTCCATCAGGGGTCTTCTTCTACAAGCAGCCTAAAAGTGGATCTTCTGCATTCAAAGAGATGGGAAGCCGTCAGTTAAGATGGTTTAAGGTTTAGGCTGGGTACCTTGCCGATTATTGGGATTCAGCCGTGATCGGATGTACAGGGTATAACTCACTCAAGTAAGATACAAATGCGATACAGCAAGCCTTTAAGGGTCCAAGGACTCAAATAGCAAAATACCAGGGTCCAGGGATTCAAATACTAGGGTCCACGGGCTTAAATACCAGGGTTCCAGGTTGCCAGAACCGTTGAGAGTAGGGTATGGTGTTGGGTTCCTTTGAACTTTCAACCATGATGTTAAAATTGACCTTTCCCTACATATCCCTGTAACTCTGCAAGAGAACCCCTAAACCCTAGCGCGAACATTACTTCAAAACATGCCTAAGCCCTAGAGTAAAAAATAAAATGTGGAAATACGGTGGAAACTAAAATCCTGCAAGACCCTATGTATTTTTCGTATCAACAGTATGGAGAGGTGTTCCATGATGGAGTGAAACACGCTGCTGCGCCGCGAAGCTCCCTAGTTTCAACGCGGACTAGGGTTTAGGGTTTAGGGTCTAGGGTTCAAGGACCCTACTGGAAGGATCTTTGACTTAGCAACTACTGATAAAAGTTGTTTATAACCCTTTCAGGCAACCTACAGTCTAGAAGTCCAGTTAGGGATACAATCAGTAGGGTTATAGCAAAACGAAAAGTATTCTTGGGGTTTCAGTTTAAGGTTTAGGGCCCTAAACCCTAAACCCTAAACCCCAAATCCGTTTCGTCGGTCAGGGTTTAGGGTTTAGGTGGTTTGGGGCTTAGGCTCCGTGCTTGAGGATACTGCGAGGTTTGAGTTTGGGTTTAGGATTCAGGGTAGGGTTTAGGGGTTTAGGGTTTAGGGGTTTAGGGGTTTAGGGGTTAGGGTTTTAGGGTTTAGGGTGCTATAGCTCAGGAGAGAGTATGACCAGAGATAAATGGATACATGTCCCCATTTGCTCAAGCTTCGACAGAAGTATGCTGATGGTAGTAGGGGCTGGGGGTTTGAGGAGTAGAGCTACCAGGCTCAAGGCGGAACTTGGAGGCAAGCCAGGATGCAGTTGACTTGAGCATTGAGTTGTTCTCTCCCGATGCATGCTAATGCCGGACCTCCACCCTGAAACCTAAACAAACCTCCACCCTTGATCCCCAAACGCAAGCTGGCACAGGAAGCTGTAAGATATTTACAACAGCCACAACCCGAAGGATCCAATGGCCCGAAGTAGGTACCATTTATAGACTTCAGGGCCCAAAGTGGGCGCTCTTTATAGACCCAAACCCTAAACCCCTAAACCCCATTATAGACCTATAGAGTCCCAGGGTGAAGGAGAACAAGCTAGGGAGCTCGTTGTCGCGGAGTTTGCAACCGCATCTGTGCACAGTCCCCCAATAGACCCGGATCAAAGGCCCAAATGATCGAAAGGACTAGAGTTCCGGGTTTAGGGGGAGGTTCATGGGACCTAGTAGATACCCCAAACCCTGTTTAAACTCCAGACCCAATCCGGGTTAGTTAGTCAAGCGGCTGAGGGTTCTGGAGGTTCATGCGGCCTAGTAGATACAACACTTGGTCAGGAAGTTACCTTGTGTATCAAGCCTGACTACACGTAGAGCTGAGTCATTCCGTCCGATAGTTGGGAGCCTTCTCCCAGAACTCCAAGCGCCTAAAACCCAAACTCTAAAGCCTACGCCTTCCATCCAACAGACGTCTTCGACTGCAAGGTGAATAGGGGGGGGGGAAGGGGGCAGCGGGCTACAACAAATATGTTTACTTGAGTGCCCCTTGGTCGGTCAAGTTGCTTTCTGGTCATTTCGGGGACTGCCCTGTAAAGTAGGGGCCGTATGTTATAGACTCTACACCCTAGACCCTAAACCCAAACTCTAAACTCTAAACCTCAAACTCTGAGCCCTGTTTACACTATACACACTAAACCTTAAAACCTAAAGTCTAGACCCTACACAAAAAACCTTCAACCCTAAACCCTGAACCCAAATAGTAGTTTCCATGTTCTTTTCCATTATCCCTATATAATCCCTATTACATAACCCCATATAAACCCCACATAATCCCTATATAACCCCTATATAACCCCAAATAAACCCTATACAGCCTAAGAAGATATAGACCCGCGACTTCCTAAGGCATGGGAGACTCGCCTCCCTGGCCAGATGTCAGGATCCGAAACTCCTCCTGGTTGTTAGGGTTTCTATGGTTTAGGGGTTTAGGGTTTGGGTTTAGGGATTATATGGGGTTGTATAGGGGTTATATAGGGTTTATATAGGGGTTATATAGGGTTTATATGGGGTTTACTCCCATTACTTAGGGTTTGGGGGGGTGTCATTTTGGCTTTACAAATGTAAAAATACGGAAGTTTGGGTACCCTCGTAATGGTAAGTCTACATGGACTGTAGGGTTTAGGAATTAGGGTTCAGGTTTTAGGGGTTCGGGGTTAGGGTTTAGGAATTAGGGTTCAGGTCTTAGGGGTTAGGGTTTAGGAATTAGTGTTCAGGTTTTAGGGTTTAGGGTTTAGGAATTAGGGTTCAAGTTTTAGGGGTTAGGGTCTACCTGGAAAGCCTGGTGCACCTTAATGAGGTGCAACTGGGCATAGTGGAGGGTATTCGGTGTCACTGATGAAAAGTGGACCCTTATTCGCCTGAAAGGTTCTACCAGCACGGGCATACATGAGTGATGTCATGGCCTAAACGTTGTAAAGACCCAAGGTACTTCATGAAGGTTCTGGATGCATCAAGAACCCAAATAAGATGCCAGCAAGAAGGCACAACAAGCATTAAGCCCTAAAAGCCTGAATCCACGAAACCTTGGGATGGTCCGCAGCTGCAGCGTCGGGAGCAGGACACTGCATTGTTAGGGAAAAATGGGAACAGCACGCATTCCTTTTACCACCGTAAGCCCAGATTCAGGAAGTAGCGCTGGATGCTACGTTCATGAACAGTCCGGATTGACACCTGCCTCGACTGTCCTGAAATCCTACCGATAAAGTCTTCGTCAAGCTGGCACGAGTAGGCCAGGACATTGAGGCTGGGATCACCTTTCGAGCACGCTTTCCGCATGTAATGCACCAAGTGGGCAAAGAAGTGGAACTTGGGCATGATCTTGAAGCGGGGTACCCCAAGGTTCAAGGATTCAGCTGCCGCATGATTGAAGGCTTTCATGAAGTCCATCCCCAGGTCAGCGATCTGGCCAGCATCAACTGCCTCAACCCACAACGGCTGATGGTAGATGGACGACATAAACTTGTTGATAGCAACTAGGCCATCGTAGATCACCTCCAGGAAGCTTTCTTCCTCTATCCCACAATCCGCTAACACGCAGCCGTATAGAGTCTGCAGGTATTTTGCAAGCAGTGTAGTGTCAGCTCCTTTGAACCATCTCCTAGGTTCGTGGGTGAAGACTACAGTACATCCGTAAATGTGTGATGTAATTGTGGGAAACCATATCTAGATTATAGGGATGGACCCATTGAAAAAATACTACTTAAAAGCAAAGTCGCCCTACTGGATAATCTGCCATCGTATCCAGTCCCAACTGGTCCTTTGTGAGGGCCGTCATGTGCAAGTATTGGTGGTTTTGCTTCGCCCACTGCTTGAGGTTACCGTAAAAGTAATCCAGGCGCTTCTCAAAGGCCCCAGCTCTCAAGAAATCAGAATCAGCGAGAACAACCTTGGCTGGGCTTTGCTACAAAAAAATTGCAAATATTCTTTAAGATCTCCACTCCCTTCCCCCAAATTCATACGAGTTTCAATGGCCGATGCCACATAGTCAGCAACAACTCCCTTGTGACAAACGTGAAAGAGATCTATGGCATAAAAGCCTGCAAGGTTGTTCTTGTCCTGCGGTATGTTACTCAGTGGCGACGGCGTTGTCCAGGGCAACGGAGCATCTCCAAACAGCCAAGGCGCAGCATCATTGAAAGAATTCCAGGGGTATCCGATTTGACCAGCGCGGCAAAGGTGGCAAATGCCACTCGGACAATCAGAACATGGGGCGTCTCGCAAAAAATGTCGGACCAGGCGACCAGCCTTTGTAATGGCTGGCCAATCTCCTTTCACTGCAAGAATCACTGGATACAGCCGTCTCATCCCAGGAACACCATCTATTGGGATCCCGTTGTCAAATGAATTCGTGAGATCCTCCTGCCAGGCCTGAAACAAAGCGTAGAGCACAGTTCGTTTTTTGACATACGTCCGGCCCAACAGGACCGAAAACAGTAGTCGCGACAAGTATGTGCTGCCTAAGAAGTTATGTCCCGGACTTCGTTTGGATCCTTTGCCACAAACAGTTTGGACACTCAACACCATTATACTTTTCTTCTTGTGGGATGTCCCCTCGTCCAAATGCAACATCATTGGTAGGCATTCATGGAGACGGGACGAATGCCTCTGATATACGTCATGCCCTGGGCATTGTTTTGCGTATTTCGCCCAAAAAGACTGCAGTTCGGCTGGCCCATTTCCAGCCAGCAGATGCATAATCTTGCCAGACTTGTTAAAGGCCCCCACCAAATCACGTAGTTGCACAAACGGATGCCGATGTTTCAGCCCTATGTCGCAGTAGCTTACAGCAACATCTGCTTGCAAGCCATACTCCTGGAAGACCTTGGGCACCCTGTTCTCATGGCCAGTGCTACGCAATCTTTCCAAAGAAGAGACAAAACCAGATGATTCGATTGGATCTTTGTCGCAAAGTTCATGGTGCATGGATGCTGCGATTTTGCAGGCATGTTTCTCACTTACCTCGGAGTCCCATAGCTGAGTTTCTCAAACGATTTTGTGAACTCGGAAGTGTCAGAGCAAAATTTGCATAAACCAGAAGTTGTCGCGAACCTAACAAAACTAAAAAAATTAGAGGCTCTATAGCTGCAGTCATAGCAAAAAAGAAACGAGCTGATGAAGAAGCAGCGTGCCCCCGCCGCCACACATTCTGCAATTGAACGGGCCACAGGACCGGCTGAGCGTTGCCGCTTCGCCTGACTGCCTGCGCTGGCAGCTACTTGGTTTGCTTATGTTAGTTAGCCGCCTGGAATTTTGCAAGCTAAGACAAAGTGAGCCGAGAAGTGGTTTTCGAATCCCCGAAGTTTCGTCAAGCATCACATAGCTTGTTCAAATTAGGCGGTGTGCGCCATTGACTTGCTGACGCCAGCTCAGTTGCCATTACAACTGTAAAGCTAGCGAACCCTACGCGAAGGACCTGTCATCTTTGTAGCCCGTAAAAGTGTCAGAGGCCCCATACAGAACTTATCGAACTCCGAAGAAGCATTATACCACATATATTCCCTATAACCCTAGAAACTTTATAAACCTTCACCCTAAACCCTATAAACCCTAAACTTCGTGAAGCCTAAAATCCTATATAAACCCTATAAGCCCTATAAGCCCTATATAAACCCTAAAAACCCTAAAAACCCTATGAACACTATAAACCCTATAACCCTAAACCCTATACGCGAATGATCCTTCTCAGATCTGGAAAAACCTCCCAAGCCGCCAAGGCTGGCTGGCGCAGCTGCTCAATCCACGTGAACAGGACTTCGGGATACCGAAGGTGCATTAGAAGGTTGAAGGGGTGTAGTATAGGACTTTTAAAATCTCTACGGGGTAAGACGTATAAGATTTTGGCTTACTTGGATTTCTTGGCGCGCTTGGGGGTAGACTTAGGGAGATCCTTCCCAGCAGCTCTTTTGGCCTTTGGGATCCTGGAGGCCTTTGGCCTAGAATTCGTAGACTTGTCACCCTCATCATTTGCGGTCAAGTCCTTCTTGCTCGGGGGCTTCAGCAGAGTCCTGCACCAGCATTTTTCAGCCAACCGGAAAAATGACTGACAACGATAAAAAGGAGGTCCTTTTGAGCTTCGTCTCTTCCATGATGAACCTTGCGCACCTAAGACGTTGATTTCTCAACCACTTAGCTAAGATTTTCGTCACATGTAAGGCGCGGTCGTTTTCTCAGTCTCCCTCACAATGTCCCTGAGTCTCTCCAAGGACCTCAAAAATTGCAAGAACAAACGCCATGAAACTTGACTGGGGAACCTTACTGTGTATTCAAGGTACTTCTGGCAAATAGTCTTGCGGGAGGCGGTGTAGGAGGATTTGATCTCAGCAATCTCATCATGGTAGCCGGACAGGGAGCTAGCGTAGCCATTCATCGTCGCGAGGGCCCTGGGAAGTGCCCAAGAAAAGATTGGCGTGTACTTTACGTAGAACCTATCAGGCATTCTCTAGAAACAGTGCTGTCGAAGCTCTCTTCCGCCTTTTTCCCGGAAAGCTTCTCAAGCTTCTCGGCGCAGATGTCCACTCGAGCCTGGATTCGAAGGAGCTGGTTAAGCACGGTGCCCGCGTTCTCGATGGCCTCGCAAAGCTCCATGGATTAAGAGAGAGATGAGCAGGTTTCGTTCAAATTTTGGCTTATCGGTTGGGGTTGAATTAATTTACCCAAACCCTGTAAACCCTATAGATATATATACACGCCCTATATATATAAACCCTATAACCTCATAAACTCCAAAGCCCTAGAACCATTAACCCTAAACACACCAGACCTATAAAGGCTGAGGCAGAATCCATGCTACATATTTTAGTAAGGACCCCAAACCCATACTTAGACCCAGTTTCGTGCAGTAGCAAGCCTCCAGGGGTTCTTCCTGCTCAAGATCCTTGTGGGGGCTGCTTGTTGAAGAAACCGGGGAAGTGGCCTTCTTGTGTTTCTTCTTCTTGTCCTTCTTGGCGTTCTTCCTAGTTTTTTTGTGCTTCTTCGCTCGTTCCTTCGTGGCTTTCTTGTTCTTGCGTCCTTTCTTTGGGGTTGTCTGCGACTCACTATCGCTGTCCTCATTGCACTCGCTGCAGGTGTCTGTGTCTGAGGATCCGTTGTCCTTGCAGTCTGCCAAGTCCATGTTACCATCTCCAGGCTCTGCGAGGGGGTCAATGTCACAGGACATCTGAAGCTTCTGTTGCATGTACTCCTCCTGGAGCAGCTTGAGTTGACCCTTCGTCATCTCTTCCACCCAATATTCCAACTTGTTCCGTTCGTATTTATCACGCCTGGGACAGGCGATGTTGTTTAAAGGTTGCAAGGCTTTGTAATGTTTGGCCCAGCCTCACGTGATTGTGCTTGCGGGAAGGGTGGGCGCAGTACTTGATTACCATCGCCACTCTGTGCCTAGATCAGCAGGTTTATACTACCCAAGGGAAAGCCCGAGGAATGTTGCGAATATACAAGGCTTAAATGGGCCCGCACTTGTCGAAACCAAGCTCCGACTTCATTTTCTGTGGGGTGTACCACCCACAGGTGATGATCAGCTCGTTGGACTTGCTCTTCCTGATAGCATACTCCACCAGCCGGTGCCACTCCACCTTGAAAGGGTTCTCTCTTGTAAGAACCTCCAGACGTGCAAACCCTAAATCCTACGAACCCTATAAACTTTAAAAACCCTCTACACCTACAACCCCTATAAACCTTATCAACCCGTTAAGCCCTGTAAACCCTGTCAACACTATAAACCTAAACTATGAACTCTGTAAACCCTATAAACCCACAAAGCCTATGAACCCTATAAGCCCTGCAAGCAATAGAAACCCTACAAACCCCCATAAAAACCCGACAAACCATATACATAAAGCATACGTAGCCGTAAAACCCTATAAACCTTAAAAACCCTACAGTATTACCTTATAAACGCTAAACCTAAACCCTGCCTTGCTCCCCTGGACTTGGATCATCATGCGAATCAGGTCATTTCGAGGACCTCCCCTTGAATTCCATTGCTTGACAATGTCAGGGGAAGCCGAAACTGTCTTTGACCTCTTGGTCGGGGTAACCATTCTCCGTACAACAGCTTCATAGCGCCGCCATTCCTTGCTACCCTCCTGAAACAAAAAAATGGAAGTCCCTCTGAACATTTTGCCCTACAAGTGCTGCACGAGCTCGCCTTGATTTCCTTGGATTCATCCTCAGCCTCCTCGCTGCCGCTCTCATCGGGAATTTCAATTCTGGCCTCCGGGGGGTTAGCTGCGTAATGAGGTGGTGAGCCAAAGCAATATCAATTCACCCTTAAACCCTATACACCCTATACACCCTACACCCCATATATATATAGATATATATATATAGAGAACCCTAAGCCGATCTACGTGTTCCAGCCTTGAGACCCGACGTAAGATCCGCATCGGAAATCACCATGATGTCATTCTTGTCACCCTCGTCACCAGGTGTATCCTGGAAACCCAGCAATCCAAGGTTACAAATCTATACCAGCAGCAGCAGCAGCAGCAGCAGCTACTGCCATGATGCTTGCAGGGAGAAGACTTGTCGCAGGTCCTCCATGTAGGGATCTGTCATAGAGGATTCCGGGGTTTGATGACTGGGGCTGCCAACTTCTGTCTTGATCGAGGGCGAGGGCTTGTCCTCAAGTTCCTCGGACTCCTTCTTTACTAAAGTCTGCGAAGCCTCAGCCTCTGAAGGCTTGGGTCGGGCCATCCTCAGAATCTCCAGACGCGTTCGAGCCGCCTGAGATCGCAGAACGTGCTACAGGTTAATTTTTTAAATGGGGTTTAAGATGGGAATCAATTCGTGATAAAGTGGCTGCTTGCCAGGGTACCTCTAGCTGTTCATCCAGTGGCAAGGACTTGTCCAAGTTGAATTTTTGGTCTTCCATCATGGACTGTCCCCGCAGCAGACTGTTGCAGGACCACTGTTTCGATTTCAGCTGCAAAGGGGCACTGGCAGAGGCCATAAGAGCTACCTTTCAGATCTACCACGGGTTTCTATACCTTTTCGGGCCAGTAGGGCAATAGAGCTTCCTGCAGGCACCAATGAGCTGTATAAAAACATGAGATTCTGTGTGGGGGAAAGTTGCACTAAATATGCATACGGAAATCACGCTTTTGTACGCCACTTTGGTGCCAACGTACGCCACTGTACGAAGTGACGTTCAAAGTTGCAGCTTTTTGGGTTTCTGGCTAACAGCTAATTACAGGTGATAATTTGGATCCCCACCTATAAGTCATAACCTTGGATGTACCTAGAAAAATACAAGCCTTACGATGATTCTCACAAGTAGTCCCAAAACACTTTGGCACCTATAGGCTGCAACTATCTTCAAGCGTGGCCACCTCATAGCAGGCCCAGGATGATGCTATTCCCCAGATTGCCCCACCATGCACCCATTCTCTTGCGCTTGCAAGTTACCCCTCTAGAGTATTAGCTAACCACGGGTATCAGGGAGGTGGCAAGCTGGTCGGGAAGCAAGCCTTCCATGAGCTCGCGAGTTCTAAAGATTTGGATCCACGAAGGTATTGCACCACCTCAGCCATGCGGGCATCAGCCCAGAGATCCTGGTAGAGCTCGGGCTTCGCCAAGAGCATCTTGGCATCGACGACATCAGGTTTCGCCTACCAGTTTCAGCGAGGTCAAGGGGGATCAGGGGGTGTCGGTTTTCTATACTGTAGAGATGGGCCTGAAAATCAGATGCGACAGTGTCATCCAGTAGTTTGGGAAAAGCTTTGAGGAATCGCAGTCCGAATCCCACAGGGTAGCGCCTTAGATAAACAAAAATACCATGCAGCACTTCATTCCATCAGCAAGGACCAAGCAATCACACTGAAAACTAGGCACCCAGATGCTTTGAGTTCGGCCTTCTTTCCCGTGAACCTCCTCTTGCCCGTCTTGGGATCTGTGTGGGTCGTGACCAAAGTAGCTTTGCGGGCCTTCCGCTTCTCTTTGGCAGTAAGTGGTTTCATGCTGCGGAATGCAGCAATGCCCTTGCTGTTGCTCCAGAGCCGGGTTCTTTTCGGACTCCTTGCCCCAAAACGTATCATCCAAAAAGATACACGGTAGGCCTTGGGCAGTACCAGGAAGGTAAATGCTCAAATGCTCTTAGTACATGGGACAAATCGTCAGCATGGTGTTGCCAAGCTACTCTTGTCACACGAAGGAGTTCTTGCATGCGTGGGTGCCGCCAAAGCATCGAGGATATTGGTTGCTCCAGCACCCACGTTCCAGATCTGGATAAAATCAAATAAATGGCGAGCGCCATCCTGCAAGGAACATGTCCCAATGGCATAGCGCAGAATGCAACATGTCAACGAAGCCTACACAAGTTGTCCTGGAGCAAAGAATATTGGATTCTTCCACGCATTTGCTGTCGGTGTTGCCACAGGGATTGAAGTATTCTCTTTGGGTACTGTGTCGAGATATTGCCACAAATGTGCTGCACACCATCCCGAAGCTTATCAGGAATCTTCCACGCTTCGCCTTGAGAATGCTGGCAAGCAAAAGCCTCAGCGAAGAAGGGGTAAAGGTTCTGGGAGTACTACGAAAAGAAAAAAGACACACGCAGTAAGAAATATATATACAACCCTGGCAATTTTTTGGGGGGGTTATAGGGCTTATAAGTCCTAACATAAAAACCCTAAACCCCAATATAGGCGCTATGAGCCCTATACGCCCTATAAACCCGATAAACCCTATAAACCCTATAGACCCCATAAACCCCATAAACCTTATAAACCCTATAAACCCTATAACCCCATAAACCCTGTAAACCCTCCTATGAATCCTTTAGGGCTTATGGGTTTATAAAGCGTATAAGGGTTATATAGGCTTTATTTGAAGAGTTAAGAGTTTGGGGTTATACGGCTTATAGGGCTCATAGGACTCATTGGGTCTTTTAGGTTTCGGGTTTATAGGGTTTAGGGTTATAGGATTTAGGGCTTGGTGTAGTATAGGGTGTGTAGGGTTGAGGTTTATAGGTTTCTCATGGGATTTATAGGGATTCATGGTTTGGGATTTATGTAGGATTTGGGGCCCAAAGGTTGGAAATTCAGGGCGTGGATTCTGGACAAGCAGCCCCATGCCGGATGGCGTAAGGAGGTCCATTGGATTCCCAATGCGATTTGGAAGTTTCTTAGCCCTAGCATACCCAGGCCAGAAATCAATCTCCAGCGCACCAACCTCCAAGCCTCCAATTTTCAGGCATCGTGAAAGAATGGCTTCTCCGGCGAATACTTCCAGAGCATCATACACCTTCAATAGCGGAAGCCCCGCAACCCCACATCAACTCCAAAGTTTTGCAACGGTACATGATACCCTGCTACCCTACCTCGTCCAAAGCAAGCTCTGCGTTGAAGAACAAGAGCACTATAGCGCAGAGCAGGACCTCAGTTTAGGCTGGGGTCGCATTAAAGTTTGGGAGATGCTGGGGTAACTCCACTCTCTTCCTGCACCAACATTCGCCTAGACACGCCTGGGGCACCAAGTTGGTGAAGCCTCTTCAGTGTGCTTTCCAGCGATGTCAGGGCCATGGTTCAAGAAGCTGGCGCATCTACACAAGGTACAGAGCTTGATGACAAGCCTCGAAAAGGTTTTTTTCCACTAGAGCGGTCTGATTAATTATGGGGAAATTATACAGGGCCCTACAAAAACTTGGTAACATGCCTTATTTTTAATCCCTATAATGATTCAGACCAGGGACTGGCATTAAGCGTACACCATTCGCAAAGACCGCCCTTCTCCAATCGTGCTTCGGTTACCCTACCCTTTCAAGGCCCAACGTGCGGTACGTAGCCCACTATAGGGAATATGTATGAACAAGTTGGGGTCCCATATAGGTCTCTGGATAGAAAAAAGTATCAAAACCCGAAACTTCTACCATACCCGTGCCCATAAGCAAGGCAGAGAGGGCTTGGGCGCACCTGGAGGCTGATAGAAGCGATGCCGCTTCTGCCAAGACGCGCTCATCCAAGCACCTGGCACAAGTGTTGCGGTGGGTTGTTGATCCTAAGGATGGTTTCAGGCATAGCTTGCTGAGGCATGCGTTGGGACATTTTGAGCTGAAGCGTCACGCGCGGCTAGCCACACAAGCACATCCCCTGCGCTTGAAGGGTAGCAAGTACTGCAAAAGCGTTTTTGAGAAATGGCACGGGATTTCAAGGCTAACCCACCCTAGCACCAGCCAACTATTTTGACGTAGTCCCTTAAGTTGCTACAGTACGCCTTACCCGTGCCAAGTATAAGGCCTCGCTGGCCATCAAAACCAAAACACGCATGCTGCTAAACTGCTCAGTCATGGCACACGTGAAAGTGTGAAAGCACCGACTTGGGCAAACCATGGCAAGAAGCGTTGAGGCTTCCTACCCTCAGGGACTGCAGTCTTAGAAGAGGCCTCTACATCATCCACATCTACCGTTTTAGTCCATACATCATAGTCATGTTTTCGAGGTTACGCAAAAGTCATCCATGATGTCATCGCACCTTCTCAGACCTCAGCAGTCATTGGCGCAAGCAACAGCATTCCAGCGCTTGCCGCGAAAAATCGTGCGCAAGCAAGTGCCACATCCAAGCACAGCCCAGCGACAGCTGGAGCAACCAAGAATGTACTTACCACACGCGCTGTACCCTGTGTAGTCGTAATCAGGGTACAGCTTCGTGCTCGCATCGGTGGCTGCTTTTGACTTAGATTTAGCCTTCGCCTTGGCCTTAGCCTTGGCTGTTGCCTTGGGCATCGCCGTGGCTTTGGTCGCGGCCTTTGCTTTTGCCTTCGGCAAGAGCTCGCTCGAATCATCAGCTGCTGATGCTACTCCCTCAGGCTTCTTTGTTCCTCTACCCTTGCCCTTGACCTTCGAACCAGTGGCCACTCTCGACGACTCACTCTGATGCTTCCGCTTCCCGCCACCGCGGCCATCATTGCCACACTCAGCCTCCATCTTCTTGGAGGCTCCATCCGAAGCCTTCCCCTTCGCCCGGGAGTTGTTTTTCTTCATGTTCTTCATGATGTCGCGCTTGCTCCTAGTTCGACGAACTCGCCTGAGGCTAGCCCTCAGGTTCGATCTCAACTCGTTCTGGGCTTCTAGGGAAACAAGTGGCGCCCCATCCTTGCCATCCAATAGTGGCGATGGAGATCCTGGCTCCTGCGACAATCAAACCCTAAAGCTACACAAACCCAAAAAAATCTGAACCCATCTTACCGAACAACATTCAGAACACAATAACCTGGACCCCCCTTCTAAACCGACGCAAACACCAGTCCATCTTGACCTTCTCGGGCGAAGACTCGACCTCAACCACCTGATAGGACTTGGAATCAGCTTCCGAAATCTTCGCCAAGGGTTCCTCAATTGGCCGCTCCACGAAGGTATCTGCCTTAAGGGATACACATGGTTAGTACCGTAGTATTCCTAAACTGCTTCCTTCAATGTGAAAACCTTGACCAAGAGTGAGCCTGGTCAGGAGGGTTTTGCCAAGCTGGAGCCACGGCGTCAGCATCATCTGGAAACAGTTGCCGACGAACTGGATCACCTGAGGGGGGTTGGGCAATATTCATGGATTGCTTTTCCAAGGGGATGTGTTAACAATTGCGCCTTTCAGGAGTGCGCTGTCTGGCTTCTCTGTTGAGGCTGCAGCCCGCGGGGGAGAACCCATCATCAACATGACTGCGTCACGGCGGGTGTTCGGGTTGCCATGTCCACCCTCCAGGATGCTGATCTGCTGCATTATGTTACTCAATTCCTCCTCCTTCGTGTGGCTCATGGCACCATCAACCGAATCTGAGCTGCCAAGCTTCAAGGTCTCAGGCATGCTCTCAAAGGACCTCTTGCTCCTGCAGCGCACAAGCGCGGGCTTGGAAACTACTACCTGTGAATCCTCAGCCGGATCAAGCGAGCCCTTGGATCCAGCATTCCGAACCTTGTCCGCATCATCATCGCTACTAAGGGGGCCCATGCCAGCAGGCCTCAGATCGCCAGCCACTTTCTCAGGCTCACGCTCCGTGGGGGTGTCTTCCTCGTTGACAGGCTCACCATCAACCTCCGCATCGCTCTCCTTCGCCTCCTCCTCCGCCTCTTCCTCCGCCTCCTCGTCGCCCTCCTCATCATCCTCCTCCTGTCCGCCATTCTCATCACCTTCGCGGTCGCCTGCAGGGCTGTCCTCCACGGACTCGCCTGCCTCCTGGCGGATCTGGGCAATCAACTGGAAGAGCTGCCGCACAGCCAGTACCTCACATTAGCCCCTATATATGTTTCCAGGAATGCAAATAACAGTGATCACCCTGACAAACTAAAAAAATGTTGCCATATGCCAAGAAAAATTCGCGTGGGGTTTGCTTCCTCTTAGCAGAGTCTTTGGCGCGACGGAGGGTGTAACTATAAAGGCGACGCAAGTCCCAGGAATCCATATACACCTGGCGAACGCTTGGCACCACCTCCACCGTATCGTAGAGATGCTGGACCTGAGTCATTCTACACTGGCACCCTCTAAGCAAGCCCTTGAATCCGTTACATTTCACAAAACCTTGAAAACATGAACCAACAAAACCAAAGGAACTGCAGACTCAAGACCCTTGATGGGGATTCTCCTCCCGCTGAGAACCTTCAACTTCTTGAACATGGCCGTGAGGGCGTGAACGTTTTGGTTGAGGGATTTCATGCAAATGGGATTTTCCATGACAATGATACTGGGATCGTCTTCCTTGGGCTCAGGAGGCGCAGGGAAGGACAAGAAAGTCCTGGAATTCCTGAAGCGCTTCCGGATGCGCTTGTTCTGCTCCCAAAAAGTGCTGCCAAGCCTTCAAACTTCTGATCCATGGCTCTGGCACCCATCTAGAGGTACTCACAGGATCGCTCAACCAAAAACAGACTGCAACAGTGACTGCAACTCCTTTGACTGCGCGCAGCCTCTCATGCTTCTAAGCTGAACTGAGCATAACCTTGTTCAAGCGAGCCAGAGGCGCTTTCTCACGTAGGCCGTGCGCAGACATTCCAACATCATCCTGCGGGTTTCTTCGGGTCAGGGGTTTGGTGAATTACTAACTTCCGTCATGCACTTAAACGTGACAGTCCTCTAAGGTAAGCCCGCCGAAGCGATGCCATTGCTCGGGAGTCAAAAGATGCGATCTCGACTCGGACATTACAGTCTAACGTTCTTCTACCATCAGGTATTCTATTGAAGCCCTGCCATAACAGATATCACAACCAGTGGGAACACACAGTCTAGATCCACTTATTTGCCATACGAGGACCTTCTGATCCAGTGGGCTGCCCTTCACCTTGCGGCGGGTTGCTTCTGTTTAGGGTGATGGGGTTCTACAAATCACTAAGAAGGGAATGTTTCCTCTTGAAGTTCAAGGAGATAATGTGCAACTTTGCCAAAGTTGATGCTTATTATACCATGCTTTGGAAAGTTGATGATAAGTTCTGCCACTTTGTGAAAGTGACAAAATTATCCTACACTTGCAAAAGTTGATCATCATCAAGTGGAACTTTGGCGTTCCAGGTAGGGTTTAGGAATTAAGGTTCAGGTTTAGGGCTTAGGGTCTAGGAATCAGGGTTCAGGTTTTAGGGTTCAGGGATTAGGGTCCAGAGTTTAGGGTTTAGGAATTAGGGTTCAGGATTTATGGTTTTGGAATTAGGCTTTAGGGATTAGGATTTCGAGATTCGCGTTCTGGGGTTAAGGTTTTGGGTGAGGGGCTCAGGAACTATGGGGACTAGAACTATGGGGACTAAAGCTTCAGTGTTTGCAAGTTTCTGGTTTTGGCATTTGTTTAGGTTGGCTAGATATTTCAAGCCCACCCAATCTAGGGTGCGCGGCGTCCAGGAGAAAAGGTTTGAGTCGTTCCATGGCTTTGGGGTAGTTTGTGCTGTGGCCTGTCACGGGCTGAAAGGGAATTAGGGCTGGGAGGGCTTTGTGTCCTTGGGCTTTTGGGGCTGAAGCTAGGATTCTCTGAGGGCTTTGAGCCGCCGACCTTCGTTTCTGGTGTTATTGAAGTAGTTGAAAGAAGTCTGAGCTTTCTCCAAGAATCACTGACTTGAGTAGCATGCAAGACTATCGCCAGGCAAGCGCGATGATCATGCATTGTCTTGGGCGCCTCCTCCATGCCATATCTGGAGCCTACAGTATGGCTTGGCTTGAATCTAAAGATCTCTTCCCAGCCGAACTTCAGCGGGCTGTCGTGAAGCCCTTTCTCGTCCGAGACTTCAATAAGTTTAGGATTTACTGTTTAGGGTTTAAGGAACATGCCCGTATGAAAGCTTCTCGAGATAGGAGTGCCCCTAGAACCTCAGGGATATATGGAAATCATGGACTCTCACTGCATCGATCCTGTTGAACCACCATATGGTGTCCGCTCTTTCTCTGGAACCTAGGCCGCAATCATATTCTCAGAACCCTGGAGAGGGATGTCCGAGAGAGGGGCTACCGAGGAGCACTACCTGCCCCAAAAACTCGAAACCCCAAAACCCAAGCCCTAAACCCTTAAGCCCCTAACCCCCTAACCCACAACCCTGAACAGCTTCGACGGCTACAAGCCCTCCTAAACTACTGCAACCCCCAAATCTGACCCTCCTAGTACCCTTAACTTGCAGAAGGTTTAGGGTTTGGGGGGTTT
Organism: Symbiodinium pilosum; assembly: GCA_905231905.1. Classification (NCBI taxonomy): domain Eukaryota; class Dinophyceae; order Suessiales; family Symbiodiniaceae; genus Symbiodinium; species Symbiodinium pilosum. The sequence continues at coordinate 21,749 of CAJNIZ010004250.1, forward strand.
CGCCTAAACCCTAAACCCCTAAACCCTAAATCCCCAAACCCTAAACCCCTAAACCCTAAACCCCTAAACCCTAAACCCTACAGAGCCCAGGGTCGAGGAGGTGTCGATTTTGCCATACTGCCAGCTCA
>CAJNIZ010004251.1:2983-21871 GCA_905231905.1 Symbiodinium pilosum
TTCCATTTTCTTTTCCCCTATCCCAGCTATAACCCCAATATACTATAGTAGTTTCCATTTTCTTTTCCATTATCCCAGCTACCCTCTTCCAACCACAGGCCCAGGATGGATGGGCAGTCACTGGTGGCCTCATGGATCGAACCTTGCCTCATGTAAAGCTGATGAGCTTGAGATTCAGCATTTGTGTTTAGGGTTTAGCGTGTAGGGCTTTGTGGGGGCTTATGGAGTTAGCAGATGCTAAGATCCCAACCATGAGCCCGTAATATGGCCCCTAGCTGTCTTTGTTTTTTCCTGCCGCGTTTTTGAAGGCGTCTAAGGGGAACACAAGGATCAAGGATGCCATATTAGCATTCCAGACTAGGCTCCGTAGTTTCAAGCTTGGACTGATGTCGCGTTGAGGTCTACGGCTTAGGGCGTGGGGCTCTTTGGAGGTTCGTGGGTAGCTACAACTAGGGCTTTTCCACGAGGTAGATAAAGTTACGATGTAACTAGCTTAAAGCAAAAGCAAAGCGTTTGGTGGGTTTACGGCAGCTCGAAGGTATTTCAAAATCGCGATAATGCAAAGATCACAAGACTATTACCGGGGGTCCTACTAGAGGCTAGGTGCGACATGGGTCTTTAGCTTCTCGAAAGTGCGTGACCCATCTGTGATTCCCAGCAGCAACAAAGGGATCTTAATCATTGTTTCGAAGCCCGGGACCCCAAACCGAAAAAAAACAATTCTGACGCGACCATTGTGGAGAATCCCCTATTCTTTTTGTATGCTATGCTTCAACGCGCATCGGAGTTTAGGACACCAGACCCTTAGGGTAAGTTTGAGAAACAGAAATCTGAAGAGCCAGGAAGCGTGCTGGAGCAGTACCGAACTACCCTGGAGTGGGCCATCTCAAGGATTCCGCCATCCCAGACGACAGAGAATGTGCATTCTACTGCACATTTTGGGGTTTAGGGTTGAAGTTTTGATGGGTTCCCCGCTATCTGTACTACTGGTAGATGCCCTGTCCGCCCAGATTAAGCCTGTAATGCCGTCGTTTGGGCTAAAGGGTTTAGTGCATGGGCCGATTGTGGGAAGAGGCAACAAATCAAGGGAACCCTGCATCCTGAATCCTGACATTTCTAAACATGGGCGCCTCCTTATATTCCAAAGATTACCATCTTGGTTGGTCGAAACCACCAAAAGGACCATCCAATATTTGGGAACTTCAATGGGATAGTTCCCCTAAAAATTGGCTTCCTCTATGTGGTGCTGCCGTAGCGCCCCTCAAAACAGCCTTCATCGTCTGAAGTTAGCCCAAGCCGTTGGCAAGAGCTACAGCATTGGATCTGAACATGCTTCGTGCTTCCTGCTGCTGACCTATAGCAAGCGCTGTGTAAAACTAATGCTTAGTTGTATCAACATTCACCCCTTAACTCGCCTTTCTAGTAGCTGAGTAAATCTCCCTTCAACCTTTTGATGCCCATGTAGAATTCCGTTATACTTTGAAGGTTTGCGTTGTTTGCGCCAGGCTCTTGAGCAACCGTATGTAACAAAACCCTAAAGCTTAAACCCCGAACCCTAATCGTCAAACCAAACGGCACTAAACTCAAACCGTATCATGGTGCTTATGTTCCCCCACTCCCTCGAACTGCTAGTGCTTTCAGCGTTGCGTTTGCTGCTTATGTCCAGTTCATTGGAGCAAATCTTGCACCGGCTACTCCAGATTTACACGCAGGCGTCTGCCTGAAATGGACCCCAAATCTGTAAAGCCTAAACCCTGAAAGTTTGGATCCCGAATCTGAAACCCTAAACCCAAAACTTTAAAACCCTAAAACCCTAAGAAACCCTAGAAACCCTAGTAAAGCTCAGGTTTTGCTCGCCACGCAGCTGGAGCGTGGCATCGCGCTGACCGCCACGGCCGTGGCTCTTCTAGCAGACCCCTGGACAGGATTCAGGGTGTAGGGCTTAGGGTTTAGGTTTTAGGCTTGAGGGTTTAGGGTAGGTGGGGTCGGGTTCCACTAAGGGACCTCACATGTTCATCTAGGTCCCTTGTCATAGAGTAAGGTTTTGGGCTGTATCAGCCCCTGGGCTTGGCAGGGTTTAGGTATTTGGGGTTCAGAGTAAAGGTTTAGGGTGTAGGCTTTGAGCTTGGTTTCAGATGGGGGGCTGTGTTGCAGGGTTCGAGATAGGTCGGGAATTATTGCAATTAGCTCAACCCTACACCCCAACAAAGCACACGGGACGTGAACCCGAAACCCCCACCGGAGCAACTCCTGAGAACTCCATTTTCGGGTTGTCTATGGGGTCCATCTGAAAAAAGTTGTGAATACAGAGGTTGCGCTCGGGTATCTGGGGATACATGGGATTTGAGGATTTGAGGGTCAAGGTTAGGCTTCCGGGTCTAGAGTCTAGTTCAGGGTTTAGTCGCCAGGGTTTCGGGCCTGTCCTAGAGTTTGCCGTTCAGAGTCATCTTTTCCCTTTTTAGGGTCTTCTGCTTCATGGCAGCTGTAGTATTGATGGCAGTGGTCAGCTGTTGTAGGTAAGAATGCTCAATCTACCGTCTCCACCTACATATATATATATATGTACATAGAGTGTAATGTCCTTAATTGGGGGAGCACCCCGATTTAGACCCGCAAGTACTGTAGACGTCAGTCTTGTAGGGACCCCCAATAAGGTACCCTAATTTCGGGAACTCCCCATATATATATATATATGTATATATATATATATATGGCAACCCATTCTCAACCTTGATCGGCAGCACCCAAATCTTCTGAACCTTCCCAGCGCCAAAGACTACAACCCTAAGCAAGTCTGGCTTCACTTCCCTTTACAAAACCCAAAATTGCATGGTCCATTTGGAAAGGATTTCCGAACACACTCACCCCAAACACCTGTCAAATAGTCGGGTTTCGGGAAGCTCGACCCCAAAGGCGGCTGCCTGTAATCTATACGAACTCATGAGCTTTGACAGAAAGGATATTCCAAAAGGTTTGCATGTTCACCTTCGCCTAAACTCTAGGCCCCAAACACTACAGGCTTACACCTACGCCGCCACTAGACCGTGAACCCAATACCTCAAAGGCATCACCATAATCTTTCTAAGAACCCGTATAAAGCCATATATAAACCCAGGTTCCAGGTTCCATGTTATTGTCTGGTTTATATTCCGATTGATTCTCCCATATTGGGTTGTAACCAGTAGATAGCCATTAGCCTTCAAACGCTACCATCAAAACCCAGAACCTAAGCCCTAAATCCTAAGCCCTACGCCTAGACCCTAAGCCCTTCGCTCTGTAAGTCCTAAATCCGAAAACCCAAACCCTAAGCCATAAGCCCTAACTCTCGATTCCAAAGGCTTCCATCTTCACCTCCATCGTGACCAACGACATGTCGGACATCCGCCGTGTTCAGCGCCAGCAGGGTCAAGCCGAATGCCAGCTCTCCGACGCTAAGCTGCAAGGAGGTTTGAGCTTTGGACCAGGGAGCTATATATAGAGATTCGGGCTTCTACAGGATTGTCTTGGGGAATTGGAGGCCGTTTACTCATTTGGGATTTGCGGTCTAGAATTCAATTGAAGGGATAGTCTAGGAAGTCTCAGGGGTTCAGGACAAGTTGCTCCGGATCTAAGGTCTGATTATGACTCATGACTGTATATCTGGGAGTTTTCTTCAAAATCATCCGGATAAATCCCCGATAGGAACCCCATCATCAATTAATTGTCAATGAAATGTCGTGTTGAGCTGTAAACTCGGGCTTCAAAGTCGGGAAGGGTGTGGCAGCAGGCCACCACCATCACCATCATCATAATCCTAACCCCAAACCCCACAACCCTAAACCCTGAAGCCAAAAACGCATGCCCCGTAAACCCTGAACTAGATCATTTAAGGTTCAGGATTACGGGCTTAAATCCTAAGCCATAAACAAAATCCTTAACCCCCCCAAGCCTTGACTCCCGCTTCAGCCGAATCCCGGGTCTAGGATCCACACCCTGCACCCTGGACCTGGTCCAAAGGCCCATCCCGAGACCCAATAGATGCCGCTCCGAAGTGTATAGTCCCCCTTTAGTAGATAGAGCATGGGGTATATGGGGATCTTACGATAATATACCCACAGCCATATTCTATCTACTTAAGGGGGCACTGTAGCCCCTGAAATCCTAAGCTCTAGACTTCAAGCCCTCAAGCCCAAGCCCCAAAGCAAGAACTTCAAACCTTCAACCCGAAACTCTAAACCTGAAACCCTAAAGTCTATAGTCCCCCCTAACTAGATAGAATATGGTTTTGAGTATATTATAGTACGATCCCCATATGACCCGTGTTCTATCTACTTCAGGTGGACTATAACCCCAACATAGATCCTATTATAACCTAGTAGCTTCCATTTTCTTCTCCATTATCCCAATACAACCCCTATGGTTCTATCTAGTTAAGGGGGAGCTATAAATCAAGAGCTTCCTCCAAGGACTTCCTCGAGACCTTTCCGGTTTCTCGAGCGCTGGAGTTGCAGCTCAAAGGCTGGGGAATTCAAAGCGACCTCACCCGGTTTAGGGTCTAGGGTTTAGACCTCACCCTATCTTGTGGTTTTATAGGGAAAATAGTACCAAAATGGCTTCAACTTGGGAATTGGAATCATTCTAAATCGCCCTGTAAAGGCCATGCAAGCTCTCAAAGAAGATATTGCAGAATCATCATAGCATATGGATTATTCTCAAATTTTGGGGTGTATGAATTCAAGTATGGCAGATAGCAGGCAGTGATCTTGGAAACTGCTTACACTCGCTTTACGGATTACCGACTGAGAATACTAGTTTCCAATTTCTTTTCCATGATCCCTATCAAACCCTAAACCCTAAAACCCTATCATAATGTAGTAGTTTCCATTTTCTTTTCCATTATCCATATACAACCCTATATTAATGGCTGAGAACCCTCAGCCCCAAAGGTTTCTGAAAGTCCTTGTGCTCTTTCGGGGGCCTGCTTTAAAGCTCACTTAGAATACTCAGAGGATCTTGTGTAGCCCCAACCCCCAAACTACGGTGGATGGAGGCGATTTTGCACCACCTAGGAAACTTATAGTATTGTAATTCTTGTGGGATACAAGGTATATACAGTGGTGCAAGACTTCCTCCATCCTCAGACGGACCCCAGTATAGTCTCTTGACATGTATTTTGGTTCATTAAACTCCCGAAGTGCAGTTTCTAGGGTGTATTTGCAAGGACGCTCGTGATAAACATGAACAAGTTTCTTGAATTCTCTTTAGCACCTCATGCATCAGGGTGTGCCTGGACTTTCCTCCGGCGGTAGCATACCAATTTAGAGTTAAGGGCCTTCCAAACCTATGCCTATGCGGGTAATTGGGAGCAGGGGAGTTAATATAGGCCCATAGGCATTTCGACAGGCCAATGGGTCTTATGTTCGGGCAGACATGGGGGAAGCGTCAGGCGTCATTAAGCGTAGCGCTGCGGGACTTTGTTGGAGATGGAGGTGGGGTATCATGAGTGGTATCTGGGGCCCCTGCCAAGAGATTCTGCTTGTATTCAGGCCTAGGGTCCAGGGCCCACACTCTCTGTGTCATAGGGTATGCAACAGAGCGGTTTTCGCGACCAACTCGCCCCAAACATGGCCTTTTGCGGAAGTCATGTCACTTGATAAGGTGTATGTGACAGAGGCTTCAGCTCGCGACAGGCGACAACACAGCTTTGTGATCCAAACGGCACTTAGATGACAGTCGCGTGAAGGCTACTTGAAGCAGACGGTAATGCGAGTCTCCTTGCCTGGCAAGAGACTTGGTTGAGCTGTCTGTGCCGTTGTGCTTGATTTTTGAGGGTAGAGTCTGGAAGGTTCTGGATGCTAGAGCCGCTGCAATCTAAACCTCTCAGCCCCAACCCAACCCTAAGACATACACCCTGCAGCGTAAAGCGCACTGTTTTCCTCGCTGCGGGTCTGGTAGAAGTTTGAAAGTTGAATCATCAGACCGCCACTATTGCAAGATATGGGAAGAGGGTAAAATAAGATACTTGATCCTTTGGGTGTTGTTCTTATGCAGTAGCATTTAACTAACCACCATATTACACTCATACACTGGCATTTCTTTTAGCCTGATTTTGGGCCTAGTGGTATTGGCCAGCCTGGCTGACCCCCCCCCCCTGCTAAGACCCCAAACTTCATCCAAACTGTGCTGATGATGCTCTTGGCGATGAGAAGGCTCTGTGAAAGTGCTGTACTTGCTGCATTCGATTGTTGAGTGCGTTTTAAAGTTTTGTTTCTCGTCCCGAACTCAACCCAAATGGGGTCCCAATTGTGCTGATGATGCTAGTACCTCCGCACGCACAATCGCACACACTTCGCACGCGAGCATCATCAGCACAATTGGGGCCAACTTTGGGCTAGATTGAAGACCCATCCGAAACCATCCAAAGCACTTCGAATGCTCATTTTTGCGCAGACCTGCCCTGTTTATTTATTTTTCTTGCAGCTCACAGGCAGCATTTTCTCACATGTCGCGGTGTAGCAATCATAGCTTGGAAGTTTCCAAAGTGCTGGACATATTTGCAAAAGGCCAATAAAGACCATGCAAAACGTGCAGTTTGCAGGATTTGGCTTGGGTAATGCCTTTACAGCACAAATATTGCCGACAACAGATCATGGGGCCTATCTGGGCCCCCTTTTCTCTTGCGATACCACACATATGGTAGTTTCCCTTGAATAGGGGGACCCCAATATATTACAACCCTTTTTATGGGGACCCCCAAAGTGGTTCCCCCTCATTTTAGGAAACCCCCGTATGGACTCTCCAGACCCGAAGCCCAGGAGGGAAATGGCCACACTGCTGCCAGATTTGCTCCACGGGCAACTGTGTTCAGAGGGCCTAGGCCAGGCACATTCCGCTGAGTCTCATGTAGAAATAAGAATGATTACCAGAATGATTACCAGTATTTTGGTCGTAGATGCATCGAACAATTATGGTATAGGTCAAACAGAGATTGAGACGACACTGGTTGTTAACTTCAAGCATGTCTCTGTTTTGTGGTTGCTCAGAACCGTGATGCTACGTTATTTGTGGTATTGAAGGGATTATACTTGCCCATTCTTTGTGACTCTTGCTGGTTTTGAGCTGACATGGCAATATGTGAGGTGCCCTAACCCTAAACCCGAAGGTTGTGGCTGTGGATGTGACCCTTAAACACCGTTGCGCTTTATAGGGACTACAAGAGCAATATGGGGGTCCATGTTCGTGATTCCAGAGGGTATTAAAGAAACGAAGCTCCCAGGGCAGCGGTTACGGTTTGGGTGTTATGCTGGGCCCGCCATCTTGGTGTAAGAAGACCTCTGCGGGCAACTCATGTAGAGCTTACAATGATTCAGTCCCTTTACAAATTCGTTAAGCAAGTGTGTTCGGCCGAAAAAGCCTTTGTTTTTCAGGCTTCAGGAGCTCTGCGATGGAATTATGTTTCATGCGTGATTTATTCTTCAGGCGGTGCGTTCAGGGAATCTTGCGCCAACTTGGATCCCCAAAAAGCTGTGACCGTGGAGCTGCATCATCGAAATTGCTCAAGCAGCGCTCGGTTGTCAAAATTGTGGTTCTAGTTGCGGTCTGTATACCCATTATGGATAGGGTGCCCGCAGACAAAAATGGTCCTAAAGCAGCACCTACCGGCCCCACATTTCCAAACTGCATTCGAGTTTGTGAGCTGGCATTCCACAACAGTGCAGGCAGCATTCGCGTGTGCCATACAGGCGGTCATCTTTGGCTGCTCTTTTTAAGTCTACACCCCCAACCTTGAACCCCCTCAACCCCTGTGGGTAAATTATCCAAAAGCTTGTCCAGGAGCAATACTCGCTCGTCACGGGATGCTGGCTAGCATGATGATGAAGTGTCCTGGCAAGAAGCTTTCATCCTCCCTGAGATGATGGGATGATGGTAGCTAGTAGGCCCTAGACCTGAACCCCAAAACCTAAACCCTAAAGTCTGATACGCAACTCCGGGAGATTGCCTCCACCTTGAGACCTTAATCCTTGACCTCCCTCGGAAGGTTGTTGTTTTGGAGGGGGCTTTCATCCGCTAATCCCCTACACCCTAGATCCCCTATGAGGTATCCCAGCTTCCAGCGCGATCTGTGCGTTAAAGGCCGGGGCAAGCTTGGTTTGGAGCTTCTGGGTTCCAGAGTTACGGCTTGTTGGGGCTTGGGGTATATTGCAATTACTTTGGGTCTCCGGTTTAGGGTTAAGCGGTCACGGTGCTTCCTTGGAGGCTTTGAGGTCCAGGGCTTATAGGGTTTGCGCTTCACTATAAGAGGGTGAGGGGTGTTTTGGGCTTGTGGGGTTTTGTGGGTACAGACCTTGGAGCTTGAAAGTCAGGAGGTTCGCGGTGTATATTCCCCCCTAAGTAGATTGAACATGCGGTATGTGGGGATCTTATTGTAATATACCCAGGGCCATATTCTATCTGCTTAAGGGGGACTATAAACCTAAACCCTAAACCCTAAATAGTAGTTTCCATTTTCTTTTCCAGTATCCCTATATTACCGTATATTCTATCTACTTGAAGGGGACTATATTCCCCTAGTTTCCATTTCATTCTCCATTTTCTTTTCCACTTGATTCCCCATCATAGGCGAATAAAAGGAGATTATTCGCCTAAACCCTAAGGCGGGCTGTAGGTTGTGATGCTTAGCGCTTATTGTTCACCTCGACCCTGGACCATGGTTGTTCAGTCACTGTTATGGATCCCAAGAAGTACATGCCCATGAGAACTCCGCAAGAATCACTTCTCTCAATATGGAGCACTGGGATAGTAAGACCCTTTGGGGTTTGTTTCACTTGGGCTCAGAATTTAGTACTGGGGGTGGGCGGCTGTTGGATGTAACGGAAAGAATGAGAAAGCTTGACCCCAGCATCAGCAAGTATTTCCTCTGAGCATATCTTTTTCTGTGGTGTTGAGTAAGCCCCCTATCCCCTTTTTGGGGTGGCTAAGTTCTTTTTGAAACTCAGCGCTTCTCAAAAAACGGTGACCTTTTAGTCCTAGGTTAATTACTGGAGATCCCATGCCCAGCCTGATGGCTACAGGGGAGCCTTCACGCTGGGAAGGATTTGAGATTGAGGATTAAGCGGTCCGAAGCGGGAACCTAAACCACGGCCCCAAAATCTTAAATCCTTAGCCCGAAGCCCGTAAACCCCCAACTATCCAAAATTACTGCTGGCTTCTGGGAGTTGGGGAATGGATTGCAACTTAATCAGCTGCAAGTACACCCCAAACAACGAACCCGTGAAACACCTCACCCTAAGCCCCAAACCCTAGACAGCATAGCCACCAAACCTGAAACCCTACCCCAAAGCTTGAGACCTAATCTCTACGGCGCAGGTCTGGAGGACTGGACGGTAGCGCCGGACGAAATTCTGTTTTCGGAAGGGCTCTCCTGTCAGAACATGCTCTTCGTTGCCTTCAACATTGCGGCTCGAACTGTTGCTTTAGGATTCAGGGTGTAGGGTTTTTTTGGGCTTAGGCCTTTGAGTTTCGGGCATAGGTTTTCGGGGTTCAATACTTGGGAAGTTAAGAGTTTTTAGAGTGTTCTTGTTCTTTTCTTGGATCGAGGCTGTGACAAGGGCTTTCCGTTAGGGCGTAGAGTTTCGGGGTTTAGCGCACGAGCCTTTGCATTTTGACGAAGTTGGGAATAGGATGTGGGAGAGAGGTACTCTTCGCTTTCATTTTGTTTGTCGTTCTTTGTTTGGGGGGTTGGGTGGCTGGTATGTTCTTGTTATTTGTTTCTTTGCATTTCTAAAGACCCCTAGGCAAGTGGGTGGGGTTGTTGATGAGAGCAAAAAGCGGTTGAAATAAGATCCGTGAATCTATTTCATAAAAAGACATCTAGGAAAATTGGTGGAGTTGTTGATGAGAGCGAGAAGCTTTTGAAATCCATTTCGTGAAGCTGTTGCTCAAAGCGTTTCAAATATGCGTTTCTATTTCCCCAACGGTGTGTATTTTCATATGGCTCGCACATGTTTCAGAAATCCGTTCTAGAAAAACCTGTGTTCCAGAGATCTGCTTGTTCGGCATAACTAGCCTGGTGGCAGAGCTATTTTGGCATATGTCACGGAGCCCAAAACAAAATGGACACAACGTTATAAATGGAATGGATTTTGGCAGGATACCCAAAGGATTTTGCACTCCAGAATCAAAAAAATCTAGAGGTTTCTGGCACTCGGGGCCCCTGAACAGCGAAACATCTCCAGAAATAGATGAAATCGTGATTTTACAGAGTTAACCACCCCCTCTCCCAGCCTCCCTTCCCCGCCTCTCGTCCCCATCTCGCCCCCTCCGCCCAACATGTGAGAATTGTGGTGGTGATGTTTTTTGTTGTTCGGGCTGTAACTGTGGCGCGCTCCAGATTCAATTGTGACAGCTGGCAGCGGTGAAACATGTGGCATTGCAGTGGAAAACGTTAACCGCGCGTACTCCGGCTTACTCAGAGACTGGGCCCCCAGAATGGATATTGGGAATGGATATTTTGAGGAATTGGTTTTCACCTCATGAAAGATGGACTTCATGAATGGGTCTCAGGAAGATCTTCAAAGAAGAGCGGATGTTTTGGAATGGAAATTGAATGCTTTTGAACGCATTTCCAACATTTGAGCATTGGCACGGCAAGTATTGACAACTCTGCATTATCTGGACATTAGTAGTTGGGGAGCCTCATCATCCAGAATGAAACCCTTCCTTCACCCACATTTCGCCAGCCCCGAGTTCCTAGCCGTACTTGAAAATTCATGGAACTGAATAGTTCAATGGCTTATATCCTTGCTTGCAACCCCCCTAGTTAAGTGGACTTACATAGGTTGTTACTTAGTCCCATGAACCATAAACCTTCAAGTACCCCAAAATAGAAAGCCCACGAGCCCCCCAAAGTAGATATGCCTAATCTATTTATCTATCTGTGTATCTATCTATCTATCTATCTATCTCTATATATATATATATGGTACCGTCTTAGATTAGAGGGAGTATGTGTTTATCTATTGGGGTGTAGGGGTTTCATCAGGGGAGGGGGCTTCACCTTATCTCCTCCCGTAGACGCTTCGCCTGGAGAGGTGCTGTACAAACGGCAAGGTGTCGTAACACCCACGGAGAGAACCGCCCCCGAGAAGGCGAAGACGTGGACCCTCCGCCACCGGGATGCCAATTAGGGTAAACACGGTTTCAGGGTTTTGGGGATTCAGCTTGGGTTTTGGGAATTTGGGCAAATTTAGGCTTTAGGGTTAGGCTTTAGGGTTTAAGGGCTTACTGTTCAGAATTTGGGGTGTAAGGACTGGGGTTTGAGGATTTAAAGCAATATGCAGCGTTCGGGCTTTTGGGCTTTTGGGCGTTTGCTGCACTAAGTCAGCAGTCTGGATAGTCATGGGACATGCATGCTTTTGCAACATTGCAACCTTCAGGTACCGATAGCGTCGGTATAACATAATTACCCCCTAAACCCTATGCCTATTCCAAGTGTTTAGTTAAGGTTCAAAGGTTCAGTGCTTTAGGGACCATGCATATCCAATTCGAGATTACTTTTCTGTTCCATTGGATTATGGCCTGGGTGGGAAATGTTCGAAACCCTAAAGCCCTAACTGTAACTCGTTGACGCGACACATGCTTTCATTACAGGTTTTGGTAAGCATATATGCACTTCTTGAAGCATGTTGGTGAGTGCAGATGTTCGCTGTTCCAACTGTTTCGGCAGCGTGCCGGCATGCGAGTGACGAGTGTTGCTGAGCCGTGATTGATAAACTCCTCCTGATGAAGAAGCCTGAGCAGCTGCCAATATTGTTTAGGGTTTAGGGTTGACTTATAAGTGTTAAGCATATACTTGATATAGACAACATGTTCCAAGCACCATTCTAGTTTGCAGAAGCCCCTACATACACAAATCACAAGAAACAACCGCAGTTTTCCGAATATCCTACCTACCATACGACTCAAACCCTCATGTAAAGGTGTGTTGAATTCATCTGCCCTCCTTAATCTTCCCCAGCTCTTAGCCCTAAGCCCTAAACCACATTCAAACGCACGAATCCTTGCCCCTGAACCCCTTAACCTTACACCTCAAATTCTTACATCAGATAAGCCCTTAGCCTCGAGAACCCTAAATTGAATGCCTTTACACAGATAAGCCCTGAGCCCCAAACTCTTCAATCCTGAGCCGCCACTAAATTTCCAGGCGCTCCAAGGACCGCTGTGGCCCAAACCAACAGGCCCTGATAGGCTTTTACATTATTCTGCAACAAGCCGATTATAGAATAGCCCCATGACTTCACATGACGAAGCCGCTAAACTCTTAAACTCAGGAACGCCAATTTCTTTTTAAGGCTGCCATTGCGTGTTTCCAAGCCTGCGGGAACCCTGAAACCTCCATGCCAAACCCCAAGCTCTACTTTTCTCTATCCCATACTTTGAAAGGGAGCCCAATTCCCCCCTACACCCTAATCTCCTTGTTATCCACATCATTTAGAACTGCTCCACTCAAGAGGCCAAGGTTCCAGGGAAGGTACAGTCTCCAGGTACCCTGGGACCTACAACCAAAACCTTAAACCCTGGATTCAAAACCCTAAGCACAAAACCCGAAACCTTAAACCCGAAGTCCTAAATGCCAAAGCACTACAAGCCAAAAAAACCAAAGTAGTAGTTTCCATGTTCTTTTCCATTAGCCCTACTTAGCCCCCTATATAAGGTCATAAGCCCTACACCCTTTAATGCCCTGCATGAGGCCATGGGTCTTCTTGGAACTCTGCCGTGGTGCCAACTTCAAAGAAGCCAGTGGCAGCGGCGGGGAGGGGTTGTGAGGTAAAGCCGGTTAGGGTCCCTTCAAGAGGGTTCATTGAGATTATGTAGGGTTTCGGGGTTAGGCTTAAGGATTTAGGGTTTAGGCTTCAGGGTTTCCAAAAACTTGGAGCATTATCAGGGGCAATCTAGGGTTTCGGATTTATGGTTCGGGCATGAGTTTTTTTTTGAGCCTGCATGACTTCAATGACACCTTGGGAATGACGGGGGTTTGGTATACCAAGGTCGGGCAGAGTTGTAAGTACTGACGGAAACAAAGTTTCACCCTAAACCCTAAATTTGAGGGTTTCCTGCGCTTTGGAGTGTCGGGCTTGGAGGGGTTTATGGATTGGATTTGGGGCTTCTGGTTTACGGTTAGAGCATAGGGCTTGCGGAGGATTGTCAGGGTTTCTCAATAAACTCTTTCTCACCTCTTAGGTGGGCTCCATGTTTCTTCCAAAGCTGTTGAGTTGTCGGTTTTCCTAACCACCCCTCCCATGCAACCCTGCCCCCCTACGCTTTAGTGTCACAACCCTTACATGAACCCTAAACCCTATATGGCTTTTGAACCCTACAAATCCTACATAGCCCTTGAACCCTAAAACCTATAGCCCTTGAACCCTAAACTTTATATATATATATACATATAACATGTATATATCTATATATATATATATAGATAGCCTGCCCGCCTGGTGGGCTTAGGTTTTAGGATGTGCTTGGGCCGATCGCCCGTGGCAGAACTGCCGTTTGTCCGTCTGTTCTCTACGCAGCAGCAGCAGCAGGGAAAGCCCTAAGCCTAAACCATTGATCTATAGTCCCCCTTAAGTAGATAGAATATGGAGTATATGGGGATATTACAATAATCTACCCAAAGCCATATTCTATCTACTTAAAGGGGGGGACTATACCCTCAAGCCTTAAGCTGCCACTCCTAAAACCCCAAGTTCGGGCCCGGACCCCAAACCCTAGAGCCTTAGGGTTGAAGGTTTTAGGCCACCTTCACATGAGCCATAGTCTAAACTCCTTAAAGGGGGTTCTATAAGGGATTATATAGGGCACTGCTACAGGGGACATTAAGGAGCATACTAGGACTGTAGACCATGGCTCAGATCCTATTCTAACGATGTATATAGACTCGCAAAGCAAACCCTGTAGCCTCAGATCCTAGAAGCCTAAACCATTAATGGTTTAGGGTTTAGGGTTTAGCCCTGGAAGCCTAAACCGGAAGCCCCGATTCACACAGCCCAAGCCACACACCCAAATGCAAGTCCCAACCTCGGGACAGTTCTGGGGTAAAGAGAGCACTCCTTAGGGAAACCCTCAACCCTAGATCAGTTCATCAACTCTAGACAGTGTTGGGCTCTTTCTTTCAGGAGCTTTAGATTCAGATCCCAAACCCTAAGCCCCCAAAACTATCTATGTCCGTCATGTCAGGTGAACACCAACCCCGCCTTGCGCGCCTGGACATCTTCAGATGGGTGAATGCCATGTGGGGCCGTGGGATATGGGGCTTTACCACTAGGCAACCCTAAACCCTGAACCGTGTATAAAACACTAAGCCCTGAACCCCAGACTTCCCCAATCCCACTCAGTTCACGGTTGAGGTTCTAAGATTTGGGCGCTTCATAGGGGCCCGGTGAGACCCAGAGGATACCTAGTGCGTTGAAAGTTTTGGAGGCTTGACCTCAAATTTAAACCCTGGGCCTTGACGTTGAGGGCGACCTTTTGTTGTGCGGGCGCCTTGAGGCGCACCAGAAATTGAGTCACAGTTTTCTGCGAGCATGTGGTAAGTAAGAACGCCGGAGTGGATAGCACAGAGTGACCTGCTACATGGATTTCGGGTCTGAGCTTTTCACTGATGCCTGCCATGTGGGTAGACAAGCTAGATTACAATACAACCTTGTCCATTCGCCAAGGCTGCAGGCCTAAAGACAGGTGGTGATCACTAACAGTAGCCACGGCCCATCCCATAGCCTAAGCCCAAAATAAGACAACACACATTGCCCATCACACTTTGCTATTGTCAACGACAGCGACAATGATGTTTCCTTCGGCTAAATTAGCAAGGCCAGACGGAATGGATCCTATCAACAAGACAATGGTTTCCATGTTCTTTGATCATTCTTCATTCCGTACAGCTCGAGGTAACGCATCAGGACTTATCAAGGCCACTAGCAATGCCAACTTGCAACGTTGTCGCGCCGAGTGTTGCGACCCCAAGTTGGCCAAGTGCCCTTCTGCTGCTGACTCGTCCAGCCAGGCGTATTGATTTGACACTGACAGCTCTCTGACAGAAATTTATCAAATATGTTACAACAAACCCAACAAGGATTAGACAGCTATAGATGTTTTCAACATCCCAATATGGTATCAATCAAAATCCTCATCGTAACAGCCAAGCTCCTTCAGCTCCGGCTGCCAAAAACACCTAAAATGGTCATTGAGAGATCCCTAAGTCTTTGACGAATTCCCAACCACAGCTTTCGAGATGTGCTGTAAAAGCCGTAGCCGCTACATGATGATTGCGACATCTATTTCTGCAACCCCTTCTCTGGCTCATTTAGCTAAAAATTGAATTTGTCTTTCCGAGACCTAAAGCCAAATCTCTTAGACCTCATACCTTAAACCCTCAAGTTCCTTTCGCCCTTAAAATGAACCAAAGAATACACCCTCTTCGGAGAACTTGAACCTCAACTATGTAGCCCTGATCCCTAAGCAATTCTGTCTCTCTGTAATAGATAGAAATACATACATAATAGAGATTATATATACATATACATGCAAACATGTGTTCCCTGTATCATCTAATGCCCTTAGTGCCCTTAGGCATCAAGCCGGGTCACTGGCTCTGTGAGCCTTGCCTTTGGACGGAGTGGCACTACATGGGCCAGGTGGGATAGGGGTTTAGACTCCGAAGGCTTTAGGGCTTAGTGTTCAGGGGTTAGGGCTTAGGGTTTGCGGTTTAGGCCGTAGTGCTCTAGGGTTCAGCGTTCTGGGTTTAGGATTTGGCCTTCAGCTTTCAGAGGTGCGCACCCCTGACAAGAAATCTACCCATACTTGGTTGGGGATGCGGGCTAGATAGAGAACAGCCTAGGGTTTTGGTGGAAGCGTGTGGGGGTTTAGAATTGTGGCATTTAAGGATCATGGCTGAAAGGGCTTGGGACTTCAAGGCATAGGCTTTAGGGCATAAGCCTTTTAGGCTCTAGGGCTTCCGGCTTAGAGTTTGGGTTTAGGGTTTGGAGTTTAAGGTCCGGGAGCTTGGGTCGGTTGTTTCTTAGCAAGAAGCAACAGTGCACCTTGCGGCAAAACATTTTATCTAAACCCTAAATAGTAGTTTCCATTTTAGGTTCCATTATCACAAGATAACCCCAAGATATCCCTATATAACCCCAATGTAATAGCCCTAATTTTGGGAAACCCCCACTCTTCTCGTCAGGCTGGACCCTCCACCATGGACTCCCTAGACCCTAAGCCCTAAACCATAGTGGAATAAAATTGAAAACTATTATAATAGGGTAGAATCGTGGGGCTATATAGGGATAATGGAAAAGAAACTGGACACTACTATAATGGGGTAGGGAAAGCATGCCCAAAGAAACACCTCCGGCCAAGGATCTTCATTCTGACAAATTGGTAGTTTGCGGTAGGGACCCCAATCTAAACCCCAAAATACTATAATCCTTTTTATGGGAACCCCCCAAAAAGGTAGCCCTAATTTGGGGAAACCTAAGCCCCAAATCGTAGTTTCCATCTTCTTTTCCATTTTCCCTATATACCCTTATATAACCCCTTAAAATGTGCCTGCGCGCATGGCAGGCAGGCTCCTAAACCCAAGACCCTAAAAGCCACCTTGGGTTGCTGTTATGGAACTTAAGTTAAGTGTTTATATTGGGAAAACCATAATAAGTATTATGTATACCCATATGATAACTTAATTCAAGTTCGTTAACAGCAACGCAGTAAAAAAAAATAATAATAATAAAAAAAAAACCTTCCAAACGCAAAGAGAAGAAACCCTAAACACTTGCTACCGCAGCGTCCAGACGACATCCTTACCACCGAACAAAGTGAAGGGTTTAAGGCTTAGTCTTCGGGTTTAGAGCTTATGGTATGGAATTCGGGGTTTTTGAGTTTATGGCTTAGAGTTCAGGGTTGAGGGTGGGCTGAAGAGGCAGTGGCCGGCTCTTGCACGACACTCCTGTGCTTGAACCACACGCAGCTGCTGCTCCTTACCTTATTCAACCCGAGCACCCCCCCAAGCCAAGAAGGCCGAACAAGCCTTACAAAGGCCGATAGTCCCCAATCATCCCCAACAAGGACTCTAGTGGGGGTACTGGGGGACCCAGAACAGCCCCAACGACTAGACCCTGAGCTGTTCAGGGTTTAGGGTTTGGGGTTTGTAGAGTTAAGGTAAGTACTCTAAAGGCCGAGGTACCATACATCTACAAGGAATCCGGGACCCCAGCATTGGTACTTGTTTAGGCCCCTACACTGGGGGTTATTCATAAGTGATTAATTATAAGGAGGGTTTGAATGACCCCAAATAAGGTTGTAACCCATTGTAAGTATAGTTCTCCAACTTGAGCCCTAAACCTTGAAACCCTGCTTACAATTGCCAGTGCGCCTCCGGGGAGGGGTCCTACCGTTAATTCTGGCTCTGCAAGAGTGGATGCGCAAGTAAAGGTTTCAGTACCCAAAGTTGCGTATACAGAAGATGTGATAGCCTTTGGCGGAGTTACAACCCTAGACCCCACACCCTCATCTTCTATGTTCAAGGGGCGCACTCCTTTGTGAGTTCTTTCGCAGGGTTCACTGCCCTGCCCCCAAACTAGCATGAAATTGCATACGGAACTGTTAAAAACCAGTCCGTGGAGGGCTCCGTCTCAGGTTCCATACGAATTTTGCGGGGTGTAAGGAGGATTATGGAAATCGTTTAAGGTTAGATTTTTGCTTG
The DNA here is from genome assembly GCA_905231905.1 of Symbiodinium pilosum. Taxonomy (NCBI): domain Eukaryota; class Dinophyceae; order Suessiales; family Symbiodiniaceae; genus Symbiodinium; species Symbiodinium pilosum. Next base: position 20,721 of record CAJNIZ010004251.1, read on the forward strand.
GTGTGCGGTCGTTGCTTGCTAGCTGAACCCTAGGGTTGAGGTCTGGTTTTGGGGTTTTGTAGAGGGGTGTGGCAGTAGCTTCCAAGCTTGAGTGGGGCCTCGGGCCTCACCAGCCCTTTCCCATTTTTCCAATGTGGGGGTTTCCAAAATTAGGGGTGCCATTTTGGGGGCCCCCATGATAAGGATTATGGGTATGGATATCAGCCGTCCGCTATTTAGGGAAGCTACCGTGTGTCCATTTTAGTGATCTCGGCTGAGAACTGCCGGAGGCCCAGGGCAGGTATAGTCATCCCAGCCCCCAATCCCAAACCCTGAGCCCCAAGCCCTGGACACTAAATCCGAGACCCCAAACCCGAATCCCCGAAGCCCTCTACACCCACGTAACCTTCAACCCAAACTCTCCAATCCTCGAAACCCCCCGACTCCTCAATCCTAAACCCTACACCCTAAACCCTCCAATCAGAAAAGGTCCAAAGAAGGAAAAAGAAAAGGTCCGACAAAAAAAAGATTCCAATCCTTCTAAACGCGTTAATCACCATGTGAGCAATAGCCAAAGGTCCATCACCGCTGGGCATGCCGACATCTCCGCTGAGCTGGTGACCCGGGCTTTAGGGGTTATGGTTTAGGGGTTTGGGTGTACCTTGGAGTTTAGGGAGAAAGGTTTGGGTTTTTATGTGGCTGGGGATCTGGGCTTCAGTTTTTGGGCCTAGGGCTTAGAGAGCTCTGGATTTAGGGTATGGGGGTTAGGAGAAGAAGCGGCGGAGTGGCTCCTTAACATGCTTCCTTACCCCTAAAACAGGGTTTAGGGTTTAGGGCCGTGTTCCTGTCTTCAATCCCCCACCCCCTCGCACCAGCAAGTCATAGGAATTGGACTTAGCAACCACTTATAACTAGTGCTATAACCTTTCTTCCATAAGTGTGGTAACCTATGCAAACCCAGTCTGGGGGAATACAAGTAAGATCATAGGAACAACTAATGGGGGGTTCTGATTATAGAGCCCCCCCCCCAAACAAGTCCGGGGTCTGAAACAAACGGGGGGCCCCCTAATCAAGTTTGGGAAAAGTTGTTTGGGGGGGATCCCAGAGGAAACCACAAACCCTAAACACTACGCCCTAAGCCCTCTGGCCTAAGGCTTGGGATATATTTGCAA